>CM038795.1:235724026-236001393 GCA_021764765.1 Vicia sativa | reverse complement strand
CAAATCAAAAGAGTAAACTGCTTTTGAGCCAGAGAATTTGAATTTAGATCGATTCCTCAAGGCTGGCCACTTTTTAACGCGAACACTACCCTTCAACCCAAACCACTATGAAACCTATATGTAGAGTCAAGTACTTTACTGCTGATTAAACATTATCTATAACTGGACGACCATAAAATAGTTGATGGGTACTTCAGAAAGCATGCCAAGGAGATGAGTGACCTAGATGGAATTTTCATCTCCATATTAGGATAAATGTCTACGTCTCAAATATTGAAATGGACAAGGGTGATACGGTCTATGCCTTGTGTTTAATATAGACATTAGGCAAAAGAATAATTGTACAAGTATTATCATAGAAAGGTTTTGTCATATCAAGATATTTTGGTGACTTGGGTATCAATGATATGTTGCTGATACCACCACTATTTAATATGTTAAATTTGTGACGAATATATTTCCAACTTTGCGAAAATCTACAGGGTCACACTATATGACATGATGAGATAGAGTAAATAAAAACACCATAAGGTACTAGGCACTTAAGTGAATTGTAGAACACCGAAGATATGACATACTTAAGTGAGTCCTATATGGTATATTCGGTTATACCCCAAATTTTGACCTAATATACCACTTTACATTTGCATCATTTGCATAACTAATAGCACAAACATTAATCGGGTGTGGATTTCACAGTCAAAATTAGGGTTTACTGATTTTCATCTCATTCAAGAGGCAACCAATTAGGTTTGAGTTTTTCTCACCTCATTTGATCTATCTTGATCAAAATATCAACCCTCGATCATCGACATCCATTTCTCTCATGGATCAATCAAGGATCACCAATTAGGTTTTGATCGGGCATGAGTTTTCTCTGACTTTTTGAGCAAGAAATGACTTTTTTGGATAGATATTGGTCATCATATCTTAGATACAACATCTTGACCTAATTTCTGGATTCAAAACATCACAGAAGTTCATAGACTTCATCAGACAATTTCTAAAACATCTGATGAAATTTCATCTGCACAGAAAAGTCAAACTTTGACTTTTGGTCAAATTTTTCAAAACAAAACTTTTTCAATCATCAAAATACTTCAAATGATCCATCATGATCATAAAAAATCAAAGATTTTGAAAAAGTCAACAAAAAGTCAAAAGTTCAAACACTTAGAAAAATTTCTATGTGTTGAAATTCCTTATTTTTTCCAAACTCCATGCCATTTTTTCACATAGTTCCAATTTGAATTGGAAAAACTCAAAACATGAAAGTTGTAGCCAGAAACAAGCTTTCCAAAATGTCCAAGAACTCAAATCCATGGAGTCTAGCTATACTTTTGAAATTGAAACATAAGGCTTCATGAACTTGATTTTCAAAATCCAAAACTTCAATTATAGGTCATTTTGTGTTTTCTTCATCTAGAAGCTTTCCAACCATGCCAATGGATCATTGAGCTGATAAATATCAGCTAGAGGTAATAATTGAGAGGATTGGATCAAATTGTAAAATGAGCACATGGTAAAAAGGAAACTTCCTTGCTTTTGAAATACCATTCTTGCCCTCTAAGTTATCTTTGAATCACCAAAAGCTTGTACCTCTTGCCTAACATTTCAGAATCTTTTTGCCTATAAATGGATCATATTTCAAGTCCAAAAATACACCAAAGCAATGCAAATCCATGCTTTCATTCTCCATTCTTGAAAATCAAGCAATATAGTGCAAAATTGCCAAACATTGCATTTTTGAAAATCAGTTGAAAACATGTTAAATTTTGGTGTCAAACATGCTTCATGATCAATATAAACTTGTGTAGAACTTAAAACAACAAGAACAAGTGAAATGTAAATCACATGCCATGGACACATGCTTGTACAAGCCGCCTTAACTTTTAATTCTACTCTGTTTAAACTTGTGTTCTAACCACTCAAACATCATCTATGAACTTCTAGACATGGTCCGACCATTAAGCCAATCAGAATAACTTATCCATAAATCAAGTGTCATTTAGTCCTGCAGGTTGACTTGTTGGAGATTGAAGCAAGCTCAAGCAAGCAGACCACTTACACCTTCCATACATGCCGCTGATGCTCAAATGATCAAGAAACAAGTTCGAACGCCTAAGACCTTCTTCGATTCTCACTTGAACAAAGAACACTAACTTGATATCCATTTTCTTTGAACTAAAATGAAAAATCTCATGGCTTTTGTTTTGCACTCATAACGATCAATAGCCCTCAATAAAATCAAAGAATCATCAATCATACATCATTTAATTTGAATTCTCGCTTTAGGGTTCATAGGTTCCGTAAATCCAAACATGCTAGGCTTAATATAAATGCAATTAATAATATATTCATGTTCGTGATGAAAAATTGCAAATTTTATTGTTTACATCATTGAATTTCATTGAGAAACTAAGATTGTAAATGAATTGATGAATCAAGATCAAAATAAGAACATAGCATGCATGTGTTCTTCATTTTAAATTTCAAATTTCAATGCTTTGTTTACGTGTTCTAGTCCACTAAACAACAAGGCGCGTTTGTCCCAGGGTAGCTTGTTTGCCTTTAGTCCTTCTGACATGTGCCTTTTGGTCATGGGTTCAACTCCATCGACCATTCTTTTCCTACTTTTCCAATTTTTCATGTTTTTTCAAAACTTTATTTTTTGACCAATCAAAACTCCTTATTTTAAGGTGATTTTTTGAACACTTGTCAATAAATACATCTATTTTATGATAGTGCAAAAATTTTCAGAAAAAACTTTCATCTGATCATATTTTAATCGAGCCGAAAACGACGCTCGAGCACTTTTCAAACCTTTAGGTGAAATTTTCAAGTTTTCACTTCCAATTTTTTTCAAAACTTTTCATAAATGAACCTCACATTTCAAAACATTTTCAAATCATTTTTCAAAACATTTCATCAAACTTACATCTTTTACCACGATCGATCCGATTTAAACGATAAAATCAAATTCGCTTCTCTCGAATTTCTCAATCGATCATGGGTCACTTATGGTGTAAGTCCCAACCCTTTTATGTACATATTTAGTTTTACTTGTACATACTCAAATCATCATTGTCAATATTCAAACATAAACAAATTTCGTTCGTTTGTTTTCATTCGTTTGTTTATACAATCATACCATTGGTATTGAAAGGAGCATTATTCCCGTGAAACTGCTAAACCAATGGGCTCTCCTCACGTAAGTCCCATAACATTCTTTTATGTACATAATATTTCTTTGTATATCAAACTCTCTTCAAATACATACAAATTTTTATCTGTACATAACACAGAATTTTTATACTCAAGTACGTATAAACTCGATCGCTTGTTTTCACTCACTTGTGTATACACAAATAACATTCTTTATGTACATACCTTTTCCTTGTACATATCAAATTCTTTTCATACATAAAACTTTCATCCGTACATAATACAGATACTTTTACAACAAACCTTGATCAGTCGCTTTTTGCTTGCCCGTATATATACAATCGAATACCATTGGTATTGAAAGGAGCATTATTCTCGTGAAACCGCTTTTAAACCAACCCACTCTTATGGTGTAAGTCCCAACCTCCTATGTACATCCATCTTTCTCTCAGACATAAAACTCGCTCGTACATATTCATTTCCTTGTACACAGTTCAAACTTGTAAATAATCAAGTTACGCTGCTTTAAACGCTCGCTCACGCATAACTTGTTTATATTTCATAAACTTCAGAAATAAACATCATGCATTGTTTATATTTCCTTCATAAACTCTTGTGAATACATACACACACACACTTGTTTATACAACTGTCTAATCATAACATAACAATTAGTCTAACCAATAGGTTCCACAGTTGTAGCCTCCTTGGGCTCTTTATACAAGATAATTCATCTCCAGATGAGTTTAGCCTCCGCTGGCTCCATACAAGATAACTCTCCTCATGAGTTTAGCTCCTCTTAGGCTTCATATAAGAAACCTCATTCATCTTAGTTTAGCCTCCTTAGACTTCATATAAGAAAACTCATTCATCTGAGTTTAGCCTGCTTAGGCTTCATAAAACAACACTTCTGCTGAGTCGCCTCCTCTTGGGCTTCTCAAAGAACTCCCATTAAGTTTCTTGGGCATCATACAATGAAAGAGACAGAAATCTCTTAACAGCCTCCTATTGGGCTTCCAATACAAAGAATCACCCACGCTAAGATAGAAACCTGAAAGGATGGTTTCCCGGTGAAATCACTTTCAAAATCCCCAATGAGTAAAATTTCCCGGTGAAATTGCTCTTAATTCCAAAAGGATGGTTTCTCGGTGAAATCCCTTTAACACAAAGCCGCCATACCTATAGCTTCCTCTTGAGCTTCATAAGGACCTCGATGACCCTCGGAATGCCTCCTCTGGGCTAACAAAGGACCCATGGGCTTCTTAAAAGCATCCCTAATCCAATCAATTTCTCCTAGATTTAGACATCTATCATCTCTATGGAAGAAGTATCTCATCTATCACATCACATACAATCAAAAACTTTTCAAACTCTTTTCAAACAAAAACATCTCTTAATCGTAAGTGGTAACGCATACACTCAAGAAAAACACCAATGCTTACAATTAAAAGATTCAATCATCTTTTCAAACATCTTTCTTAAACAAGTAAGTGGTAACGCTTACACTCAAGCAAAACACCTATAACTTACGATAGATTTTAATCAACAAACTTTTCAAAATGTATGTGATGAAATAGATTAGATACATTTTCATTAAGATGACATTTTCCGTGTCTCTTACTAACATCCCGTTGTTTTCCACTAGCATAAGTGGGAACTACGATTGCGACTTTCTCAACATCCTTTGAGAATACGAGCACAAGGTCTCATCCTTGCCGAGCAAATTTCTTTCTTCCTCAGATCAAACAAACCATAGAACCCTATAGATCCGAGCTACAAATGCTCTGATTCCCACTAGGGGATATGTATGCAGAAGATCCACAGATCTTTGCGAGCACAATAATAACAAACCTAGAATCCTTCATAATTTACATTAATTAAAAATCCATAGGAGAAACTTTCCCAATCATAGAAATAGCAATTAAAACACACAAACATATCAAATATATTCATATATAAAGCTATAGATAACTATATATATTTAGGGTGCTCCATCTATTCCTTTATATAACAATCCCCTTACTCGATCTCCCCAATGCGTTACGCCTAGTTTATGCTAAGTCACGCATACCAATATCAATTGAGGATATTTCAAATTTTCCTTTTTCATAATCATTAAATCATCTTTCTTGTGTTGAAAATAATAAAGCTTGATGCTCATGCATCTTTATAAACAAATCAAAAGATTAAATCGTTTGAGCCAGAATCCGAACTCACGCTTGCATCCTCTAGCGTCACCTTTTACGCGAATAGAAAAATGGCTCTCACTGGGAGTACGCTGAAATTTTGATTTTTCAAGAAAGAAAACGCTACTCTGCTCGAGACCACCAAGATTTTTGTTTTCAAAAGAAAAGAAAGGGATAAGCTTTTATGTTTTGTATATATCTTTTTCTTTATTGTGTGATTTCATCTCGATGGAAAGAAATCCTAACCCGGATTTAAGAAACATTTTAAGATCTAGGTGGAGGTATTAATCGTGAGAAGTTCAATGCTTACGGGTTAATATCTCCTCGCTGGAGGTTGTCTGGGGTATTGTGTTTAGCAAGTATTTGCGAAGTATTTGGCTTTCGAGGAAACTCAGAAGTCGAGTGGCGTAGAACACATAAACCATCCGCCATTAGGATGTAGTGTAGATTATTGGTGTAAGCCTAGAGTAATTGTCATGCGAGACTACGATCAAAGCGAGTTTCTCTTGAAAAATATTATTGGACCATCGAGTATTCAACAAATCCGATAATATTTCAAAGAGGATGTTGAGCTCAGATATCGTGAGAACCCGTTACGTATGAATAAGCCCTTAGAACTTAACCACGTTGATTCTTATCGTTGGCTTCATGCTCGTGACTTCGAACGTTTGCCCGTGTGTATAACTACTAACCATGTTTTCCGCATTCATGCATTCATTCATTCATTAAAAAAAAAAACACTTCATTTCTCTTCCCATTTCCAAAGAATTTAGAGATTTTTCTTTGTAAAATATTTTAGGTTAGAGTGATGGACGTCAGAGGAAGATTCACCAAGAGATACAGTTTTAGAATTCCTGACGTAGGAAAGTTAAAAGAGTTAGCATCCTTGGTAGAAGATCCCTCGGATTTTAGAAAACGCTATGGAACTCTTTTAACTCTTCTGAACGCTAACGTTGATGAAGGACTTCTCAAAACTTTCGTTCAGTTTTACGATCCAGTCTATCGCTGTTTCACTTTCCCTGATTATCAATTGATGCCTACTTTGGAAGAGTATGCGCATATCCTAGGTATCTCAGTATCAGACAAAGTGCCTTTCAATGGTTTGGAAGCCATTCCCAAGTCACCAGTCATTGCAACGATGACTCACTTAAAGAAATCTGAGATAGACAAAAACCTAACTACCAGAGGAAAACTCTTAGGACTGACTTCAAAGTTCCTAATGGAGAAGGCTCTTAAATTCTCTGCATCTGGTAGTATGGTAGCCTTTGAAGCTATTTTAGCTTTACTCCTCTATGGATTGGTGTTGTTTCCCAACGTCCCAAATTTCGTTGATACCTACGTCTTTCTGATTGGAAATCCCGTTCCCACTCTACTTGGTGACACCTACGTCTCTATTCATCACAGGAATCCTCAAGGAGACGAAACTATCGTGTGTTGTGTACCTCTGTTTTTCAAATGGATTACCTCACACTTGCCTAAATCTCCTATCTTCCGCGAAAACAAAGACGAGTGGCATTGGTCAAGAAGTCTCATGTCTCTTACAAACGACGATATCCATTGGTATACCTTGGCAGACAATGAGATGGAAATCATTGAGAGCTGTGGAGAATTTGCCAACGTACCTCTCATTGGTACGAAGGGAGGAATCAACTACAACCCTTTCCTGGCGAGACGTCAACTCGGATACGCAAACTCTAGTAAACCTTTTGGTTTTACAGTAGAAAGCTACTTCTATCATGAAGGAGAGGACTCTCAAGGATTGAAAGCTAGGATGATCAAAGCTTGGCATCACATCCGAAGGAAAGAAAAAGGGAAGGCAAAGAATTGTGTAGCCATGGAAACCTACACTTCTTGGATAAAGAAAAGAGCGAAGGAATTTCGAATGCCTTACGCTTATGAGAATCCCATGTTCTCAATCGCTTCCAAATCAACAAATTTTCCCGTTGAAGCTGTGGGAGAATACCAAGAAGCCTTGACCAAAATAAGGTTTGAGAAAGAAGCTTTGGAAAAAAAATTCCTTAAGACTAATCTTGAGAACGAGAAACTCAAGAAGCAAGTCAAAGATCATGAAAAGACGCTTTACTTCCAGGATGAATGGCTCATGGAGAAAGATGAGAAGATTCGCCAGAAGGATGACGCAATCCAAAGATACGTCAAAGAAAGGAAAAGAAATGAGGAAATGACAACCACGATCCCGCCCCAACGAGTGGAAGAGAGTCATGCAAGCTAAAAGCCGAGAAAGTGAACTAAAAGCTCGCTATGGAAAGGAAACTAAGTGAAGTCGCATCAAGCCTTTGGATCTTCATCCGACGAAGACGCTTAATTAGTTCAATTTAGTTTGTAATTTTATCATTTATTTTATCATTCGTGAGCAATGCTCCAACAAAAACAATTGTTGTAATCTTCTTCCATTTAATCAATAAATGTGTGTTGTTTCCATCCAAATATTTGCCGAAATATCTTTTAGCATTAAATTCTTTGGAAATTTCTTTTCTTTACAATCATATTCATGCATCATACTTTGCATTTAAGTCTATTGTCTAGAGTCTGACACTTGAACAGTTTCATACCTACAGAGCTTGAACAGCTTGAACAGCTTGAACAGCTTTCACAGATTGAACAGATAGGAAAAGATCGTCAAGCTGTCGCGTCTTAGAGTTTCTCGACCGCGTCCACAGCCGACTCGAACATACGATACAAGATCAAAAAGAAGAAAAGTAATGGATGGATTTGAGCAAGAGAACGTTGAACTCCGTAGCACGGTAACAACATTGCAAGAAGAAGTGGAGAAACTCACATCTTTGGTCAATTCATTTGCCTCAGCGCAAAGTCAACAAGCAAGATCGAAAGCAACAAAATTAACCAATGATCTCAGACACTACTACTCCGTTCAATCTCGACTAGTAGCTCACTCTTGAGATGCCGAAGGCTATCCATGGGGCATGCCTTTAACTTTGGCATCGAATTCGCCAACCGACTTCTCAAACAACCTCGCTTGAAATACCTACTTTGCAGAAACTCACATTTACTCGCAACGAGTAACTCTTCCACAAGTAACAATGCGGTTTCTCAACCAATTATGATGAACTCAGCTTCCGTAGTACACACTACCTTGGACGAAGAAGTTCATCATACTCCAGGAAGTAACTCAAATCCACGCGGTTCAATGGAAAATCTCCAGGAACAACTCCTCAAAATGCAGCTAGAGATAAAGACAATTCGAGGGAAAGAGTTGTTTGGGAAAAACGCCCAGGATCTTTGTTTAGTTCCTCGCGTAAGAATACCCGCAAAATTCAAAGTCCCTGACTTTGAAAAGTACAAAGGAAACTCCTGTCCGCAAAGTCATCTTACGATGTATGCCAGGAAAATATCTACATACAATGAGGATCATCAGTTGCTAATCCATTACTTCCAAGATAGTCTCACCGGTGCTGCACTGAAGTGGTACATGGGTTTAGACAGCACGAATATCCAAACATTCAACGACTTAGGTGAAGCCTTTGTCCAGCAATACAAGTTTAACTTGGATATGGCTCCTGATAGGGATCAACTCCGTTCCATGTCTTAGAAAGAAAGGGAGACATTCAAGGAATATGCACAACGATGGAGGGAAATTGCTGCCCAAGTCAACCCACCATTGGAAGAGAAGGAAATAACTAAGGTATTCTTGAATACTCTAGGCTCATTCTACTATGAGCGAATGATCGCTAGCGCCCCGAGATTTCATCGAGATGGTGAGCATGGAATGCGATTAGAAGAGGGGTTCGAATCGACGCTGACCAAGGAAGCAGGATCTTCTAGTGGAACAAAGAAGGTTGGAACCGCTTCCAAGGAAAAAGAGCTTGACATAGGAATGGTATCCCGAGGGAAACAGCGAAGAATGTCATTCAACAACGATGTAGCGCCATAGCACCCGCCACAACACAACTAAACACGTGAATTGCTCCGCAATTCTAACAAATTCAACAAAATCAACAAACTCAACAATTTCATCAACAGTTTTAGCTTCAAAGAATCAAAACCGTACGCCTCGGGTTATGCACCGACCCGATCCCAATGACGATACGAACTTTACCTCGCACCGATAGAAAAGAATCGACATGCATAAGGTCACCACCCCGTTCGAGAAATTACCATGGTGGTACAAAACACGATCTTGCCCTTTTCACCAAGGGAACCAGCCATGACCTTGAGCATTGTATAGCATTAAAGGCGTACGTAGATTAGTGAGATCTAATCTTCTTTCCTTCATACAAGTCCGAATGTGCAAGCCAATGCTACCCAATCACAAAGGACACTCAGAAGTTTGATACTCGAAAATACAGACAGTATCTCGTTACAAACGTAAACCCGATCAAAGGAAACTTGGTGCATCTTCATGAAGCATACGACAATGAGCACCTTCACTAAGCATGATTACGCACTTGCCGCATCTCCCGAATATTCAAGGATGTTCCACCATAAGAGCAGATATCCAACATTTGTTAGACATCGGTGATCTACAAGTTTACGAAGAGATGATCATGACGTAAATACATGAGGGCATTTTCCGCATGAGCTTTAGTCTCGATATCAACCTCGAAAACCCCAAGTAAACGTCATCATCCCTTGTTTCAACATACCCAAGCATGTGGAGATTGAATGCAACAATTCTAGCACCTCGTAGTCTCCTTTGGTAATTTGCCTACCGGTCCTGCTCCATAACCTACCAAAGCAATTCCTTACCAATACAATGCAACCCCGATAGAGGATGGGAAGGAGAAACCCATGCCTACTCTTCTAGCTAATGTCAATATAATGTAAATAGACGAGTAACACGGTGGACGAGTGCACACCCATTGCCACTAAGACCGCCTACAGCCTCATTGTCCGACAAAATCCATTAACATATCTTCCGAGAATCCTCGCAACGATTCCGTTGTTAATCCAAGCACGAATGTTGGTTCTCCTGATAGAGCCAACGTCAACGCATATTTTGACGAGATACTGAAGTTAATCAAAAAGAGCGAATACCGAGTCGTAGATCAATTGATGCAGACTCCTTCCAAAATTTCAATATTGTCTCTACTCCTCAACTCCGAAGCTCACCGAGAAGCTTTGATGAGAGTACTAGACCAGGCGTATGTGGATCACGATGTGACTACAGACCAGTTTGGAGGGATCGTCTCCAACATAACAGCTTGCAATAATCTAAGCTTCAGTGACGAGGAACTTCCAGAAGAAGGGAAAGATCACAACTTGGCCCTCCACATCTCAATGATTTGTCAGTCAGATTCCCTGTCCAATGTATTGGTAGATACAGGTTCATCTTTGAACGTAATGTCGAAGATGACACTCGCTCGTTTAGCTTACAAAGGGACGCCAATGAAGTTCAATGATATAATAGTAAGAGCTTTCGATGGATCAAGAAAGTCAGTTATTGGGGAAGTTGATCTCCCGATGACAATTGGCCCGCACACTTTTCAAATTACTTTCCAAGTCATGGATGTACCAGCTGCTTACAGTTGCCTACTAGGAAGACCTTGGATCCACGATGCAGAGCAGAATTCTACTCCATCGAAGTTAAAATTCACAAGAATGGAAAGTTGGTGACCATCACAGAACAAGCTTTACTTGTAAGTCATCTATCCGCTCTCTTTCATCACGCCTAACGACATTGAAGGAACTCCCGTAAAATCCGTTAGAAGATGAATCTACCAACAAAAACAGATAATCTATCTCTTCGTATAAAGAAGCTGCACAAATGGTGAAAGATGGCAATACTAAAGGATGGGGACAAGTTATCAAACCTGTCAAGAATGAAACAAAAGCCGGACTCGGATTCACACCCGTATTCTCCAAAGACAAGCAAAAGGATGAAACACTTCGTCCAATCAAAGAAGTTTTAGCGGGGGCTTCCAACTCGTTTCCAAGAGGTTAGCGTTGTAACCATCAAAGAGGATGAAGACGATCCATCTGAATCTGAAGAGTGGAGCACTTATTTAAACAGCTCTGAGTATGTGTCTCAAGAGGAGTCATATGCGCCAACTAATCAATTCAAAGACCTGTCCCTTTTAAGGCATGAAAGTCCACCTGTCCCTGCTGAAGTTTGGGATACCTTGGGAGAACCAAGTGGCAAATTCGACTACATGGTGAAATACACTGCGCCAGAAAGCTCGAAAATCCGGATCGAAGATATCCAAACAGTGACGGGATGATTCTTTTGATTATCCTAGTCAAATGTAAGAGGTATACTGCCTTCTCGCCTAATCACCAATCGAGATCCCCAATGAAGATCTCTGCTTCAACACACCTGTGGAATTCACTAAACCAGATCCTGGTTACCACTACATCAACATGATCACTAAAGATCAAGAGTGTGACTCGGGATACAATCTAGAAAGTGTCACTGACAACGAGTCTCTTCACTCAGAAGACTGGAAGGTACATCCCCAGTATTCAACACAAAGATCAGCAGGAAGTACAAATGCTACATCTCATACTTCCCGATCTGTTAATCAAGAAGATCGCTTTAGCAGCACAAAAGGCAAGGGCCATCGTCCAGAATCTTCAAAGCCTGCTCAGCCAGCAACCAAAGTCTACTCAAGGGTTAAACCAAGCAAAAAATTACCTGAGTACCTCGACTTCCAAGGAGTTCGTCACTACTGGAAACCCGTTGAAGTTCGGACTAATGTTCATAGCTCTAAGTAGTTTATCTTTGCTTTTGTTTTGAACTCTCACTTCGCCCAAAGTGTAGAGATGTTTTATAGGGTTTTAGCTTTTAAATAATTTCTCTTCGTCTTGCCCAAGGCGAATGAGTTTGTGTTTTAGGCTCGCTTCATAGTGTAAATTATAAATAAAACGCGTTGTTTTGTTTCCACATGTGTTTATTTTCATTTTACCCTTTCTTGAAATGATAATCCTAAAAACACATAAAAAACCTTCAAAAATTATTAATCTGCATACACTTTCACCTTAACTTTCTTCAAAAAAAAAATGATGACAAAGAGTTAATTAATCGAACATAAATCAATTATGCAGATTAACAGATGGACAAATCCATTGAAAGCAATAACGCTATGCTCTTTCCCAACTTTGAAATTCCCGTGAAGTCGCCGAGGAAGAAGTTGAAGAGAGATCCTGATGAAATTTCCGATCGCTAAGGCACGAGGAAAGGATCATTCAGCCTCATAAAGAACCTCTAGAAGCGATCAATTTGGGTTCTGAGGAAGATAGAAAAGAAGTAAATATCGGAGCTTCACTCAACAACAGTGTCAAAAGCAAACTGATAAATCTTCTCAAAGAATATGTTGATGTGTTCGCTGGTCCTACCAGACATGCCGTGGTTGGATACCAAAGATCGTGGAGCATCACCCGTTAAAACCGAGTGTCTTCCGTTAAGCAAAAGTCGAGGAGAGTTCACCGAAATGGTCGATAAAATCAAAAAGGAAGTTCAAAAGCACTGACCGGTTTCCTCGTCACTCGAATATCCTCAATGGCTAGCCAACATAGTACCGCTCCAAGAAAGATGGAAAGGTCAGAATGTGTGTTGACTACCAGGATCTGAACAAAGCAAGTCCAAAAGACGATTTCCCACTACCGCATATCGACATGCTAGTGGATAGCACTGCAAAATTCAACGCCTTTTCCTTCATGGACGGTTTCTCGGTTATAATCGATCGAATGGCCCGAGGACATGGAGAAGACCTCCTTCATCACGCCGTGGGGCACCTTTTGCTACAAAGTAATGCCGTTTGGATTAAAGAATGCAGGCGCAACTTACCAAAGGGCAATGACTACTCTCTTTGATCACATGATGCACAAGGAGATCGAAGTCTATGTAGATGACATGATAGCAAAGTCTGACACTGAAGATGAACATATAGACTATCTCTTAAAGTTGTTTCAACGACTAAGGAAATTTCAGCTCCGTCTGAATCCTAACAAATGTACCTTTGGGGTAAGATCTGGAAAACTCTTAGGTTTTATCGTCAGTCAAAAGGGAATTGAAGTTGACCCTGACAAAGTCAAAGCCATTCAAGAGATGCCTACGCCACGTACGGAAAAGCAAGTAAGAGGATTTCTTGGACGATTGAATTACATCTCCAGATTTATCTCTTAGATGATCGCACTGGCCGATATTCAAGCTTCTCCAAAGATCAAAAGGTTGTGTGGACAACCGATTGCCAAAAAGCGTTTGACAGTATCAAGGAATACCTGTCAGAACCACCAATACCGATCCCTCCAACAAGGAAGACCGCTAATCATGTACCTTACCGTACTAGAAGAGTCCATGGGCTGCGTACTTGGACAGCAAGACGACACCGGTAAGAAGGAGCATGCCATTTACTACTTGAGTAAAAAGTTCACAGACTGTGAAACTCGTTACTCCATGCTCGAGAAAACATGTTGCGCTTTGGTGTGGGCTTCAAACGCTCCGCCAAGACATGATCAATCACACGACTTGGTTAATCTCCAAAATGGATCCAATCAAGTACATATTTGAGAAACCGCCTTGACCGGAGAATCGCCGATGGCGTATGCTATTATCCGAATATGACATCCAAGATCACAAAAAGCGGTCAAAGGAAGCATCCTCGCCGATCACTTGGCTCATCACCACCAACGAATACCAATCTCAAATTTGACTTCCGACGAGGATGTTATGTACTTGAAGATGAAAGATTATGACGAACCGCTACGGAGAAGGACCGATCCGAATCCGATGGGGTTTAGTCTTTGATGGAGCTTAACGCTTTGGTAATGGAATTGGGCCATCATCACTCCCGAGGGTTCTCATATCCGCTTTTCCGATTGCTATTTGATTGTACCAACAACATAGCAGAATATGAAGCATGCATCATGGGTATCGAAGAAGCCATCGACTTAAGGATCAAGGTCCTTGACATATATGGAGATTCAGCCTTAGTGATCAATCAAATCAAAGACAAGTATGAAACTCATCATCTTGGTCTAATTCCTTACAGGGATTATGCGAGGCGATTGTTGACTTCTTCAACAAAGTAGAACCGCATCATATCCCTCGAGATCAGAACCGAATGGCAGACGCCTTGGCTACTCTATCTTCCATGTTCAAAGTCAACGATTGGAATGATATGCCCAGAATCCGCATTAGACGCCTTGAAAGACCTGCATATGTATTCGCAACAGAAGCAGTCTTCGACGATAAACCGTGGTTCCACGACATCAAACGTTTCCTTCAAACACGAGTACCCGCCGGGCATCGTATAAGGATAAGAAAACTCTAAGGAGGCTTTCAAGGAATTTCTTCCTCAATGAAGATGTTCTATACAAAAGAAACTTCGATATGGTTCTGCTCAGATGCGCCGACAGACAAGAAGCAGACACAATCATCCATGAAGTACATGAAGGGTCCTTTGGAACCCATTCGAATGGGCATGCAATGTCTAGAAAATCTTGAGAGCGGATACTATTGGATAAAGATGGAATCGATTGTGCAAACACGCCAAAAGATGTCACAAGTGCGCGATCTACGCAGATAAGATCCATGTGCCTTCGACTCTACTCAACGCTCTCTCTCTCCGTGGCCTTTCTCCATGGGGCATTGACATGATTGGAATGATTGAACCAAAAGCGTCCAACGGACATCGCTTCATTCTAGTGGCTATTGATTACTTCACCAAATGGGTCGAAGTAGCATCTTACGCCAACGTTACCAGACAAGTGGTTGTGAGGTTCATCAAGAACAACCTCATTTGCCGATATGGAATTCCAAGTAAGATCATTACGCACAATGGATCTAACTTGAACAACAAAATGATGATGGAACCGTGTGAGGAATTCAAGATCGAGCATCATAACTCATCTCCTTACCGGCCAAAGATGAACGGCGCCGTTGAAGCAGCCAACAAGAACATCAAAAAGATCGTCCGAAGATGGTCATCACTTACAAAGACGGCATGAAATGTCGCCATTTGCTCATGGGTATCGATCAAAGACGCACTTCAACAGGGCAACTCCTTTTCTCTAGTATACGGCATGGAAGCAAAGGCTCCCGTAGAAGTTGAAATCCCATCAATGAGAGTTCTCATGGAGACGAAGCTATCCGAGGCCGAATGGTGTCAAAGCGATACGACCAACCGAACTTGATTGAAGAAAAGCGCCGACCGCCTCGTGTCACGACAACTCTATCAAAAAGAATGAAGAAAGCTGACAAAAGGTCCGACCTCGTGAATTCGAGAAGGCGACCTCGTGCTTAAAAAGATTCTCTTTTCAACCGATTCTAGGGCAAATGGACTCCCAATACGAAGGCCCATACATCAAAAGAAACTTTTCGGTGCTATGACTCACAACCATGGACGGTGATGAACTCCCCATTCAAAGAATGTCGACGAAATAAGAAAACTTTGTCTAAAAAACAAAAGAACAGCTCGTAAGATTGAAAACACGAAAAGGCAATCTAGGCTTCAAAATGAGCTGCCCCTATGAAGTTGCAACAAAAGGGAATTCTTGTTGAAAAATTAGTCAATAAATTATCAAACTTTTTAAATGGTCTATGGAATCACGATGGTGATTAACTACTCAATAATTTGTTTGCAATCTTTGGCAAAACAATGGTTACAAAATTTTGAACAAAGTAACATCAATCAGTTTTTGCATCCATTGAAAATTTTCCATCAACGGTCTCAATCAACCTTCCGCGACAAACACAAGTCAAGTTGTTAGAATATATTTGCATTCAAGAAATGTTCCACAATCAGAATTAATATTCAGTTTTTCTCCACCATATTCCCATTGAGATCATTCCTCATTAGGAAAATGTCTTGATTAACTTTTCTTTCCAGTTCATTCTGGATAGAACACTGTCTATAATCGACAAAGCAATAAGCAATAGCCTCATCATCTGAGCCGCTTATCTTTCTCTTCATTCATAAAATTGTCATAAAAGTTTGTCTTCTCAACAAGGTCAAAATCATGACTATACGAGAAATTTCCGATTGTCTTTCTGTCTAAAAGAAAACCTGTGTCTTCCAATCAAAATGCCCGCATTTTCTCAAAAAAGAGATCCTCGCAAGATTGTATCCAAGAAAGCAAAACTCATTTGAGTTCTGCTTTTCACGTCTGTTATTCACAAAGTGAATATACGAATTTTCTAAAGATTTGCCTTGTTATAGTTATCACTTGCGATAATTGGTAATATCTTTAAAGCCCATTTGAAATCTGCTTTTCATTTGTCGTTGTTCACAAAGTGAATACACAACAAATTTTTCTCAAGATTTACCTTGTTATAGTTATCACTACTGATAATTGGTAACATCTTGAATTCATTACCATGAACTATCACAAAGCTGATAATTGGTAATATCATTTCCACTTACATTAAACATTGTCACAAGGTGATGAAGGTAATCTTTGTTTCCAAAGTGAAAACAGATATTCACATATTTTTGTGAATCTTTCTTTCCAATAGGACGTATTCACATTTCCCCACCATGTCATTTCTTTGATATTTCTCTGGGTGAAACTTTTTCAATCATTTTGCATCATCCGCATCTTTTGGTATCTTAGGTCCAAAATTTGCGATTCGATATTTAAGTCTCTTTACACCTATCAAAACGAAGATATTCATCTTCATCTCTCAGTTAAAGAAAATTAAATAGGGGCATCTGTCATACCCTAAATTTTGACCTAATATACCACTTTACATTTGCATCATTTGCATAACTAAAAATTTAAACATTAATCGGGTGTGGATTTCACAGTCAAATTTAGGGTTTCATCGATTTTCATCCGATTCAAGAGGCAACCAATTAGGGTTTGAGTTTTCTCACCTCATTTGATCTATCTTGATCAAAATATCAACCTCTGATCATCAGATATCCATTTCTCTCACAGATCAATCAAGGATCGACCAATTAGGGTTTTGATCGGGCATGAGTTTTCTCTGACTTTTTGAGCAAGAAATGACTTTTTTGGATAGATATTGGTCATCATATCTTATATACAACATCTTGACCTAATTTCTGGATTCAAAACATCACAGAAGTTCACAGACTTCATCAGACAATTTCTGAAACATCTGATGAAATTTCATCTGCACAGAAAAGTCAAACTTTGACTTTTGGTCAAAATTTTCAAAACAAAACTTTTTCAATCATCAAAATTCTTCAAATGATCCATCATGATCATAAAAAATCAAAGATTTTGAAAAAGTCAACAAAAAGTCAAAAGTTCAAACACTTAGAAAAATTTCTAAGTGTTGAAATTCCTTATTTTTTCCAAACTTCATGCCATTTTTTCACATAGTTCCAATTTGAATTGGAAAAAACTCAAAACATGAAAGTTGTAGCTTATGAAACAAGCTTTCCAAAATGTCCAAGAACTCTCAAATCCATGGAGTCTAGCTATACTTTTGAAATTGAAACATAAGGCTTCATGAAACTTGATTTTTCAAAATCCAAGACTTCAATTATAGGTCATTTTTGTGTTTTCTTCATCTAGAAGCTTTCCAACCATGCCAAATGGATCATTGAGCTGATAAATATCAGCTAGAGGTAATAATTGAGAGGATTGGATCAAAATTGTAAAAATGAGCACATGGTAAAAAAGGAAACTTCCTTTTGCTTTTGAAATACCATTCTTGCCCTCTAAGTTATCTTTGAATCACCAAAAGCTTGTACCTCTTGCCTAACATTTCAGAATCTTTTTGCCTATAAATGGATCATGTTTCAAGTCCAAAACTACAACAAAGCAATGCAAATCCATGCTTTCACTCTCCTTTCTTCAAAATCAAGCAATATAGTGCAAAATTGCCAAACATTGCATTTTTGGAAATCAGTTGAAAACATGTTAAATTTTGGTGTCAAACATGCTTCATGATCAATATAAAACTTGTGTAGAACTTAAAAACAACTTGATCAAAGCTGAAAAAAAGAAATCACATGCCATGGACACATGCTTGTACAAGCTGCCTTAACTTTCGAATTCTACTCTAAGCTTGATAAACTTGTGATCTAACCACTCAAACATCATCTATGAACTTCCTAGACATGGTCCAGATCAATCACAGCCAACTGTAACAACTCTAATCCATAAATCGAAGTGTCATTTTCAGTCTATGCAGGTTGACTTGGTTGGAAAGATTGAAGCAAGCTCGAAGCAAGCAGACCACTTCTACACCTTCCATACATGCCGCTGATGCTCAAATGATCAAGAAACAAGTTCTGGAAACGCTCTAAGACCTTCTTCGCTTCTCACTTGAACAGGTTAGAACACGAACTTGGATATCCATTTTCTTTGAACTAAAACGAAAAAGCTCATGGCCGTTTTGTTTCTGCACTCATAACGATTAATAGCCCTCAATAAAATCAAGGAATCATCACTCATACATAATTTAATTTGAATTCTCAGTTTTAGGGTTCATAGTGGTTCCCAGAAATCCAAACATGCTAGGCTTAATATAAATGCAATTAACAGTCATATTCATGTTCATGTTGAAAAATCGAGCAATTTTGATGTTTACATCATTGAATTTCGTTGAGAAACGAAGATTGTAGCTGGAATTGATGAATCTGAAGATCAAAACGAAGAACATAGCTTGTGCTCGTGTTCTTCATTTTTAAATTTTCAAAATTTCCAATGCTTTGTTTACACGTGTTCTAGTCTACTAAACACCAAGGCGCGTTTGTCCCAGTGGTAGCTTGCTTGCCTTTAGTCCTTTCTGACACGTGGTCACCCCTTTGGTCATGGGTTCAACTCCATCAGACCATTCTTTTCATACTTTTCCAATTTTCATGTTTTTTCATAAAACTTTCACAATTTTTTTGACCAATCAAAACTCCTTATTTTAAGGTGATTTTTTGAACACTTGCCAATAAATACATCTATTTTATGATAGTGCAAAAATTTTCAGAAAAAACTTTCATCTGATCATATTTTAATCGAGCCGAAAACGACGTTCTGAGCACTTTTTCAAACCTCCTTTTAAGGTGAAATTTTCAAGTTTTCGACTTCCGATTTTTTTCAAAACTTTTCATAAATGAACCTCACATTTCAAAACATTTTCAAATCATTTTTCAAAACATTTCATCAAAACTTACATCTTTTACCACGATCGATCCGATTTAAACGATAAAATCAAATTCGTTTTCTCTCGAATTTCTCAATCGATCATGGGCCACCCTTATGGTGTAAGTCCCAACCCTTTTATGTACATATTTAGTTTTACTTGTACATACTCAAATCATCATTGTCAATATTCAAACATAAACAAATTTCGTTCGTTTGTTTTCATTCGTTTGTTTATACACCGACACCATTGGTATTGAAAGGAGCATTATTCCCTGTGAAACTGCTTTTAAACCAATGGGTCTCCCTCACGGTGTAAGTCCCATAACATTCTTTTATGTACATAATATTTCTTTGTACATATCAAACTCTCTTCAAATACATACAAATTTTTATCCATATAACATGTATACCTTTTATACTCAAATGCATAAACTCGATCGTTTGTTTTCACTTCACTTGTGTATACACAAAATAACATTCTTTATGTACATACCTTTTCCTTGTACATATCAAATTCTTTTCATACAAAACTTTCATCTATACATAATACAGATACTTTTTTACAAATAAACCTTGATCAGTTGCTTCGTCATATATATCAATACCATTGGTATTAAAAGGAGCATTATTCCCTGTGAAACTGCTTTTAAACCAATGGGCCACTCTTATGGTGTAAGTCCCAACCCTCCTATGTACATCCATCTTTCTCTGTACATAAAAACTCGTTCGTGTATATATTCATTTCCTTGTACACAGTTCAAACTTGTAAATAACCAAGTTACGCTCGTTTTAAACGTTCGTTCACAGACACTTGTTTATATTTCATAAACTTCTGTAAATAAACATCATGCATTGTTTATATTTCCTTCATAAACTCTTGTGAATACATATCACACACAAAGTTTAGCCTCCTCTTAGGCTTCATATAAGAAAACTCATTCATCTGAGTTTAGCCTCCTCTTAGGCTTCATATAAGAAAACTCATTCATCTGAGTTTAGCCTCCGCTTAGTCTTCATATAAAACAACACTCTGCTGAGTCACCTCTTGGGCTTCGCTCAAAAGAACTCCTCATTGAGTTTAGCCTTCTTAGGCATCATACAATGAAAGAGACAGGAAATCTCTTAACAGCCTCCTATTGGGCTTCCAATACAAAGAATCACCCACGCTAAGATAGAACCCTGAAAGGATGGTTTCCCGGTGAAATCACTTTCAAAATCCCCAATGAGTAAAATTTCCCGGTGAAATTGCTCTTAATTCCAAAAGGATGGTTTCTCGGTGAAATCCCTTTTAACACAAAGCTAGCCATACCCTATAGCTTCCTCTTGAGCTTCATACAAGGACCCTCGATGACACTCGATGACCCTCGATGACCCTCGGAATGCCTCCTCTCGGGCTTACAATACAAGGACCCATGGGCTTCTTAAAAGCATCCCCCTAATCCAATCAATTTCTCCTCGAGATTTAGACATCTATCATCTCTATGGAAGAAGTATCTCATCTATCACATCACATACAATCAAAAACTTTTCAAACTCTTTTCAAACAAAAACATCTCTTAATCGTAAGTGGTAACGCTTGTACACTCAAGCAAAACACCCAATGCTTACAATTAAAAGATTCAATCATCTTTCTTAAACATGTAAGTGGTAACGCTTGTACACTCAAGCAAAACACCTATAACTTACGATGAAAGATTTTAATCAGTCAAACTTTTCAAAATGTATGTGATCAAATAGATTAGATACATTTTTCATTAAGATGACATTTTTCTGTGTCTCTTACTAACATCCCGTTGCTTTCCACTAGCATAAGTGGGAACTACGATTGCTCTGACTTTCAACATCCTTTTGAGAATACGTAGGCACAAGGTCTCATCCTTGCCGAGAAAATTTCTTTCTTCCTCAGACCAAACAAACCATAGAACCCTGTAGATCCGAGCTACAAATACTCGATTCCACTAGGATATGTATGCAGAAGATCCACAGATCTTTGCGAGCACAATAATAACAAACCTAGAATCCTTCATAATCTACATTTCTTAAAAATCCAAAGGAGAAACTTTCCCAATCATAGAAATAGCAATTAAAACACACAAACATATCAAATATATTCATATATAAAGCTATAGATAACTATATATATTTAGGGTGCTCCGTCTATTCCCTTTATATAACAATCCCCCTTACTCAGAATCTCCCCAATGCGTTACGTCTAGTTTGCGCTAGTCGTTACGCATACCAATATCAATTGAGGGTATTTCAGCTTTCTCCTTTTTCATAATCATTAAATCATCTTTCTTGTGTTGAAAATAATAAAGCTTGATGCTCGCGGCATCTTTATAAACAAATCAAAAGATTAAATCGTTTCGAGCCAGAGAATCCGAACTCACGTTTGCATCCTCTAGCGCGTCACCTTTTAACGCGAACAGTACCACACACTTAAGTTATATGCGATACATCATAAGGTATGATGTCCGTAGGCTTAATTGGACTTTTAGCTTGCAGTCTTAATTGGGATTTTAGCTTGCAGCCTACACATGCGGTTCTATATATAGAACCCTTGTGCTGAAGCATTTTAACTTTAGGAAAGTTTATCATGAAACCCTAGCCGTATTTTTTCTCATTCTCTCACTCAAAGCTTTCGTTCGTAAGCAGCTAGCACTGTGACCGGAAGCGATATGTTCATGTGGACTGAATAGAGGTGTTGTTATTCATCAACGCTCGTGATCACAACATCAAAGTTTTAAATCACCACAAGAGGTAATAGTTTCTATCACTGACCATGCCCATTCGTAAGGATCACTAAAGGATAAATTTCATTTTTTCCGCGTTTTGAATAATAATTTTCCTTCACATACTGATACAATTGATATCTTCTAGTATCTAACAACTTTCTTCAATTGACATACCTTCTCTTGGAGTATTCCTTTCAATGGTTTTCTACTTTAAATCCTTTCTCTTCAACATTTGTTTGCATGGATTGATTTAAACATGAGGTACATTTTAAGTACGTTAGAGAAAGATAACCGAAAATTCGTATGGAAACATATTGCCTCGCCATTTGATATTAGAGCAATCAAAGGGAACACATGGGTGTTTTATATTATTTTTGTTAACTTAGCAATCAATATTTTAGCCAATGTCAGGAAATATAATATTAGGTTAGGTTTTCAAGATAAAGTCATTAATACGTAAAGTAATATCCAACAAATTAAATGGATGTTGCCAAAAAAGAGTGAATTAGGCTTAACACGTATAAAGTAGCTCAAACATGAGGCCAAGTATAGTGTAAAGGACTAATAAGAAATAAATATGAATATGGGATATGAGGAATATAAAATTGTACTTTTGAAGTTGTGGAGTTTGGGGGAGTGTATGAAGGCTTGAGTCATATGTTTAGCAAAGAACATAAGAAAGTAGAAAAGATGTGCACTTAGATCTTACTACCATGAACTAAAAGATGGAAGATGGTTGAAACCTACTTCAAAGAATAAGATCTTGATAAGAGGTTCATTCTGGAGAATCTTCGTCCTCGTGGTAACCACAAAGACTTTCTGTTTTACGATGATAAACTTTTCATCCTCTATTTGCTTAAGCGTACCTGTTTTGACCTACCTCAAGTCATATTTAACTATCTTAAAGAATGTATCATCATTTTCAGAGAAAAGAATAAATCCTTCATTCCATATGGAAGAGTCATAACAAAAGTTCATATTAAAGAAAACATAGTGGAAACTATTCATAGGATAGGTGATGGGCCTGACGTAAAATTTAAAGACGAATGGTGTGAGACATTTGATAGTCAGTGGTTCAATTTGGTGTTTATTTTTTTAATGTAATTCTCCAGTTTTTGTATGAGTAATCCCTTATTTTTATGTATTAATTAGTTTTGTCTTCTGATTGTTCTATGTTTAATCTATGTGCTCTGTACTCTCTTTATTTTTAATTCAGGTTTCCCGATTATATTATTTTCTCTCTTTCAAGTATCTATTTGTATTTTTTATTATGACAAAAGAGGGAGAAGAAATAATGATTTTGATTAACAAAATTTCTCTAAACCCTGTATCCGTTGCTATGATAATTGGTAAGCTCAAAAGGACTAATGATAGAAATTGCTAGAAATCGATCCTAGATTTGAAAATCACCAGTTTATAATTTAAGGGAGATTGTTAATCCCAAGGGAAGTTTTATAAACTCTTACTTTGTCTTAGATATGATTTAACCCTATAAAATTGTTTCATCAAAATACATAGTTTTGTCATCATCAAAAAGGGGGAGATTGTACGAAAAAGATTTGAATATATGTTTAATCTCTAAGTTTTGATTGAGAGCTTGATATTGTGAAACGAAAATGTGTATGAATTGACTTGCAAGTTTAAGAGCGACACATGCATATTTAATTTCCTTTTATGGCGTGATCCTCAAGAACCGAGCTTTTTTATTTTTACCGTATCTTGTATGTATTTGTTAACGAATTAGTATCTATAGTTTCAATAAATAATTTTAAATACATTTTGACATTATAATGGTAATTTTAACTGGAATTGGAATTAGTACTATATGTATGTATTTTAATGAATATACAAACGTTATACAAAATACTAATTTAAATTATCAAATTTTAACAATGATTCTTGATAGAAAAAACAAGAGTTTATTATGAGTTTTATTCAAATACACAAATTTTATTCATAATCATGCTAAGTAATTTCAAATAACATTTGATGAATCGGGTGAAGCAATCTTAGCATCAATCTCCTTAATTTTCTCATCTATCATCTTGTTGAAATCAATTGAATCACCAATAGTGAGGTTGGCTAACATATCTGGATTTTGAATACTTTTGATCATAAGAAGATCCATCTCCTTCTTACGATTGTCTTTCCTCAGCTTCTCCAATTTGTCTGTAGCTTCAACAATTTTCTGTTGGATGAAACTCACTTGGTTTACATTCTTCATTTCATCTACCAGAGATGAACTCTGAGACCCCTCACCATCTTGGTTGCTTTCCTGTGAATTATGAGACACTTAATTTATAGAATTAAACGTGCTGGAATTATAACAATGGTTGAAATATCAAAAGGAATTGCAATTTTTCTTACCTTCTTTAAATCAATCTTCTTTATTTTTGTACGAGCACGATTCACCTTCTTCTTATTCATAGCCGCAATAGAGTTTCAAGAAATTAACAAGGAATCAAATTTTGATTGTGTGTTATTTTCCTTGTATCGTTCGGCTTTTATAGAGTAATATCTGAAACATCATTAAGTTTGTGTTTGGATACTAGATTTATTTCCGATTTAAAAAAAAAATTAAAAATATATTATTTAATATTTTAAAATTTTAAAATTTTAAAATTCGTGTGTTATATTGACCATTAATTGAAAGTTTTGTAAAAAATTGTCATGCTCTAAGACTTTGTTTTTCATTTTGGAGAGGAGGAGAATGGTGGGTTTCGAAAAACGATAATTCTAAAAAGGGTTAAATAAGTTTTTGATCCCTATAAATATTGCAGTTTTCATTTTTAGTCCTTCCTGCCTTTAGGCAATAGTTTTTACAAAAAAACCGTTGTCAAAGCCAGCTAAAACCGTTGCCAAAATCCAGGAGGGACTAAAAATGAAACTTCAATATTTATAGGGACCAAAAACTTATTTAACCCTTTTAAAAATATAGAAATTTTTTAAATTTTAAAAAAATTATAAAAGATTATTTATCATTAACATATTTTTAATTTTTGAAATACTATGACAATATAAATTATATTTGAATAATTTATCTAAGCTCTTAAAAAATCCTTCAAATCCCTCGTCAAATCCTTGTACTCTTTTCAAATCCATCCTCTTCATTGTCCTCCAAAACTCACAAAGTCTAAAGGAACTCTTTAAAGACTTATGGTTTGTTTGATAACACAAAAAAGAGCTTTTAACTTTTAGTTTTTCAGTTCATATTAACAAAAAAGCTCTGGTTGATAATGTCATTTAATTTTTAATTTGGAATTTTTTATTAACTTTTAGCTTTTTTTTCAAAAGCTATTTTAAGTAGCTTTTGAGCTTGTAACTTTTAACTTGTGACTTTTTCTTCCATTCATACCCTAGTTCTGATTGATAACTGTCATTTAACTTTTAATTTGTATCTTTTTTACTAACTTTTAGCTTTTTTTTCAAAAGCTATTTTAAGTAGCTTTTGAGCTTGTAACTTTTAACTTGTTACTCTTTCTTCCATTCATACCCTTATTTTTTTAACAAAAATATATCAAAACTATCAATTTCTTAATTAAGAATGTCCTTTTATGTCATTTTATATTTATCAGCTAGTATAACAGTTAATTTACCAAACACTCAATTTAATTTATCAGCTACCAATTATTAACTACCAACTATCAAGGATTTGGTTGCTTGGATTAAGGATTTGGTTTTGTGTCTCCCTTTTGGTTTGTAATTTCTTTAAGATTTTTGCTGCCCAAAACTTGTTCGGCTTAATTAGTAGTGTTGTTGTTAAATTGTGTTAGGGGAATGTCCTAACACAATATCTTTGTTCATGTTTGTACTCTCAAATTTTATTCTAATGAATGAGATGTTTTTTGTCAAAAAAAAAAAAAAGAAGCTATGAGCTACCAACTACAAGTGATCAACTACCCAACTACTAGTTAATTTTAACAAATAGAGCCTTAAATTGATAGATTTTCATTAAAAAATTGTGTATTCAATACACGAATTGAAATACTCAACATTAAAAAATCTTTATATATTATAATCTTTATAAATAATAATAATAATAATAATAATAATAATAATAATAATAATAATAATAATAATAATAATAATAATAATAGTGTCCTGTTAATGAATATTTCAAAAATATATTTTATAAATTTTAAATAAAAATATATTCTTTATAAAATTTAATTATTTAAATTTTAATATATTAAATACACACGTTTATAAAGAAAATTCACTTTTTTTAATCTATTAAAAAGTGTCCCTTTTGTCCATTTCCACTCGTTTACACTTCACATATTTGATAAAGATATTGACTTTATAATCTTAAAGAATATATTTCAAAATTATATAAGAAAATTATTAAATGACCATTAAAGTTATTAATAATAATTTCCAGTTTTTCAAATACTACGTACTACTTTAAAATGGTTTTAAAAATTAGGCCCATAGATTTATTTTTTGGGTCTTCTTTTTGAAATTCAATAAAATATAATATTTATTTATACTCTGTTTCCATTTAAAATTTAATTTTATAAGGTTATATTATATTTTAAAAAGTAATTTATTTAAAATATCTATAATTTTTAGTTTTAATATTTTAATTGTAATCACAATAGTATTATTATTTTACTTTATTATACTTTTCTAAAAAGTAATGTCTGTCTATTATTACATTTGTTAAAGTTACAACCACAAATTATTTTTGTTTGTAGTTTTCTAATACTTTTTATATAATAATAATATTAAATGGATTTTTATTTATAAAAATCAAATTATTAACTATTTTACAATTCTGATGTATCCAAGTTAAAAATAGTCAAAAGAATTTCACTGACTATTTAATGAGTATTTACTAGCTGAGTTGTTTCTTTAAAAGTTGAAATGAATATTTGTTGGTTTTGGTCAAATTCTTATAAAGTTAAATAATTTTATAATAATTATTAACATAATAATAGTATTTACTCTTATTCATTGATGTAAATATTAGTTAACTTAATAAAAAATAAAATAAATTATTATTTTATTCTAGCACTATTTTTAATTTTAATTATTGATATATTTTAACAGAAGTATTCATGGTACATTTCTGTTAGAAAATTGAACTGAACCGAATTAAAAGTTATATAAATTCATTTAGATTGAATTGAACATTTTCAATTTTTTTAGAAGTGAACTGAATCAAAAGTTTTGGTTTGGTATAATGATTCAGAATTCCGAACTGTACCAAACCATTAGAAATTAATTTATTACAAATTGAATCATTTGTTAAAAGAACTAAACCGTTACACTTGGTTTTGAATTTGTTCGAATAGAAAAACCTATTTAATATATTTTTTTTAGATTTTCGAAAAATTCGATATTTTAATTTTTGGAAAAAATCAATTTTTTTATTTTCAAAAAAATTGACTTGTTGGTTTTAGAAAAAATCAGGTTTTGTATTTTTTTTAAAGAAAACCAACTTTTTTTATATTTGAAAAAAAACTGACTTTCTTATTTTGGGAAAATCGACTTTCTTATTTTTCGAAAAAAATGACCTTTTGATTTTCGAAAAAATTGAATTTTTAAATTTTCAAAAAAATTGACTTTTTGAGTCTCGAAAAAATCGACTTTTTTTATTTTGAAAAATTGAATTTTTTATTTTTCGAAAAATCCACTTTTTGATTTTTGAAAAAAATCTACTTTTTGATTTTCGAAAAAATTGACATTTTGATTGTCAAAAATTGACTTTTTTTTATTTTCATAAAATCTACTTTTTTATTTTTGGAAAAAAAACGACTTTTTGATTTTCAAAAAAGTCGAATTTTTTTTTTATTTTCAAAAAAATTAACTTTTTTATTTTCAAAAAATTCAACTTTTTTGTTTTTCGAGATAATTGACCTTTTTAATTAAAAAAATTCAATTTTGAAACTTAAGTAACAACAGTTCGGTTCAGGAATAATTTGAGATTGGTCAATTACTTAACGGTTCAATTCTACAACCATTAATAGTGTATAAGTTTGGCTCACTAACCATTACTAATGGTTCGGTTATTTTAACCTCGGTTCGATTCGCTGACTCTTTGGTTCTTTTGAACAACCCTAAGGATGAGAATAGACGGAGCCGAGTTAGGATTTATCAAGTCTGAATCTGGTTTGCTAAAAAATTCAAAGCCCAAGTCTAACATGTGGTATAACAAAACTTATTTTTCAACTTGAGTCGGGCCATTTCGAAAGTCTGATTAGTCTACTTAAAAAGCCCTTATCATTTGAACATATGTAAATAAGTTATTTAATTAATATTTAAATATACTAGATAATCAAAAGTATAATGAGACTAAATATTTGTTTACATTGACTTATTTGAGCTTACATAGTAGCATAATACACTCAGTGAGGTTCAAGGAAGCTTAATCAATCATTACTTTGCATCTGGAAGTAGCCAAACTCGATCTGGTATTTCATACCAAGAGGTGAGTTTTCAAAACTTAGATACCTCCATTCATGCGTTTTTAGCTTTAAAATTGAAAAGGAAAATGTAGATATTCAATCACTAAAGCTATCTGGATCTTTAATATAAACTAAAATCAACTGAGTTTAAAGAATTAATCACTTTTTCAGTTAAGGTTTCAATTGGGGTTGTTAAAATTCGTGTTCATCTTTGATTAATAATGTTAACAAAATACATGTTCAAAATTGTGATGAAAATTTAGACAAAATTGTATTTTGAACTTTTAAATTTGATCAAGAAATGAAGAACTTCAAATCTCAGCCATGGCCATGTTCGCGCGTTGCTCAGTGAAGAAGATGAAGTGTAATTTTCAATTTCTGAAGCTGGACTTAAAATATATATTTGTAGTTTAAGTTAAAACAATGGATGTATAGCCACCCCAGTGGTAAAGCCAGCACGCCTTAAAACTTTCCTTTCCTACAAGGTCCAGGGTTTGAATCCCCCTGGAACCTTTTTTTTACAAAAGGAAATAACAAGCTTCTGAAGCTTGTTTCTCCAAAAGTCCTTCTGAGGCTCAGCCTCCAGAAGTGCTTCTGAAGCTTCTACCCCTAGAAGCTCTTCATTTCCACTTTATCCAGAAGTACTTATAGTACTTCTATCTCTAGAAGCCTCAAGCTTCTAATGCTTCTACCCCCCAGAAGCAAGCTTTCTCAACATGCTTCTCACACAGCCAACTGGCAGAAGCTGCGCCCCAGAACCCTTCTCATGCCCAGAAACTACTAGCCCAAAGCGCTCCGGAAGCAAGTTAGCTTCTGATCCTCCAGAAGCAAACCAACTTCTAAACCCTTTAGAAGTCCAACTTCTGGATTTTTTTTTCCAAACTTCTTTTTTTCAAAATTTCTTCTAAGCAAGGTAATTAAATGACAAGTCAAGCAAATGGCTTAATGGAAAATCTTCATTTCTAAGTCAAATGTCCAAGGTTCAAATCTTCTTAGGACAAAAAAAAAACTCTTTTTTTCTCAAAGTTTCTAGCAAACTTAAAACATTTTCAAAAAACTAATCAAAACTTCTCATTTTGAGATGATTTTTTGAACACTTGTCATTTAATATACCTATTTTATGATTATGTCAAAAAAATCCAAAAATATTTTCTTTTTGATTATATTTTAATTAAGTTAAAAATGAGACATTTGAAGTATTTCTTAATACTTTTCAAAAAAATGTTTTCTTTCCAACCTTCAAACTTAAATTTTTTTCAAAACTTCTTGTGAATATTCTTCACTTTTCAAAATTATTTTCAAAACCTCCTAAAAAACACTTTCATAATTAAATTTCTAAACCTCGATCCAACGTCGAGATTCTTTTCAAAATATTTTCATAAATAAATATTCTACTTCTCCCTCCTCACAAACATATGGTAGTCAGTCCTGTATCGACCCTCGACTATATGTTTGACTTCTTAAATGAATCTAATTAACGTGAACCTTGTTTCACCTCACCTTTTCTCAACAAACTTTTTGAGTAGAAAAAGATTATTAGGATGTTTCTGTCCACTCATCCGAGTATTTGGGGCATTAGCCGTTGAACGCTTATGGTCCAATACTCGTCTCCCACATAAAAATAACTCAACTCACTCAAACGCTTTTATCGCTCATATGCGATCATCAAACTCTTTTCTTACAAAGAGTGTGCAATAGTCATTTCAAACACGATCGAAGACTTAAGCTTTTCAAACAAACAAAACAAGTCCAAGTTCAAGCATTTGAAATGTCTAAAGCGCGATTTTTCTTATAAAATCAACACAACCAATAAAAACCTTTTCAAGAGGAACTACGGAGTTTTGACTTTCCCATTGCACAAGGGAATACGTAGGCACACGGTTTTGAAACCATGCCAAACTCAAAATAATAATAAATAAACCCTGTTTCTTTTATTTCTCGATCTTAACTCATGAACTTAGCAATTTAACACACAAACACTTAGAACTAAATGGGTCTCATCGAGTACGATGGATGTAAGGGGTGCTAATACCTTCCCCTTACATAACCGACTCCCGAATTCATTTCTTTTGGTCACGTAGACCGCCTTATCCATCTCTGTAGGTTTTATCTATATTTTCCCGTTCTTTTTAGAACAAATAAAATTAGGTGGCGACTTCATTTTTTTTAAAACAACCAATGAAAAAACCAGTCATCACACTTGAGTCTCTGTAGTAGCTTCATTACTTATGAGTTTAGGCGCACCAATTGAAATTCCATCAGATGACTCTTCTTTTTGTTTGATTTCCTTTGACTATTGTAGATCATCTATCATGGGATTGTTAGCTTGAACTTTTTCATGAAATAAACAGAGAATGTTTTGGCTCAATTATCTTTTGTTTTCTTTGCTTCTTTGTTCTTCAAAGATATTGTTGAATCTTCCTTCTTGAGGTTATCTCTGACTATCTTAATTATTTCTTCCTTCCATTTGAGAAACTTCTTCTTATGATCCTTGGAGTGCATATTTGAGAGGCTTCATTCTTCTTAGATATTTTTATGGATCTTCATAAGATGAAGTTGATTAGATCCATTGCAAGCGGTTGAATTTGAATGACAACTTCAATTGATAGTTGGAGAACTTTGACTAATAATCCTTACTTCTAATGGAGATCTTCTGTTGAATGAGAAGATAGCTTTCCTTTCCATCAGATACTTGAGTCTTCATAATCCTGAGAATTTGCTACAGGAATTTTGTCTTCATATTTCTAATTCTGGCCCAGAGTTTTGAATCCTCTGCAGAACAAGTTTTGAATTAGAAAAGCTTTCTATCAGGCAGCTATAGAATTTTTCTCTAACTAGATCTCTCTACAAGGTTATGTGTTTGATCTTGAATCAATAATAAATCCGATCTCTAATACCAATTTAAGGTAGAGAAAACACAAGAAATGGGGGTTTGATTTGTGTTCATATAAAACATTCCCCTTAGAAAATCTAAGCTCTCAAATGATAGATGCAAGAGAGACAGTGAAGATAAAATGACACAAGTACTTTATCCAGGTTCTCCATAAACTAGGATATTTTTCCATCCTCGAAAGGATGATTTCCCCTTATCCAAGCACTTAATACACTATAAACAAACTAATTACACTTGCACGGACAACTGCTGATGACTAATGCACAATGACACGTTCAGTGATCCAACCAAATATAATGTTCATTAACCCAATAGAATATGATTCCTCATAATATCCTATCAAGATTTCCTCATAATGATATACATAAGTGATCTCATATGGATGACCTTAACTTGATCCCCTTTAGATATGACTATCATCGACGCAACAAAATCCAATCTCGCAAGATCTCCTATCGTGATTTCCATTATGACGCAACCATTGTCTTCTTAAGATCCGACTTCACCAAGTATCCCAAGGAATTAATCAACAACAGTTGATGGTGATCTTTGTTTACATGGGTGCTTCTTCTAAGAAGATTACATAAGTTTTAAGCACATATTGTTCAAAACTTCTTTGAGTAACAACTCAAGTGTTAAAACAATTTACATAAAGAGATATGAATAGAAACACTCTACGATCAACAACTCTAGTGTTCATCAAAATTTTCTACAAAGATGTATATGATCATAAGTTTGGGTAGCATCTTGTAGTGTTTTTCTTCATCTTCTTGTTGAGCGTGATCCAAGAACTCCTTTCTTCTTCTGAGTCTACTAAGATGTATTTGATTGGAAGTAGAATAACATTTGTAGTCTTCTTCTTCTTCTTCTTTGAGCAAGCTATGAGCAAAAAATCCTTGCTTCTTCTGTCTCATTCAAGATGTATATGATGATAGTTGAATGAAATATTGATGAAATCTTCTTTCTTTTCCCTCTTGTTTAGTGGTGTTCAGAATGTGTAGCATTGCAGCTTTAACATCTTCAGCATCCACTTATTTCCTTCCATAGGATGAATCTTGTTGGCTATTCATTCAACATTTTTCTTTTGCATCTTCAATCTTCATTTATATACTTTTACAGAGAGAGACCTTGTGAAGATTGAAAGGACTTTTCCTGCGCCAATGATTAGATCTCAAGAGATAGAATAAAGTGTAATAGTTTAGACAATATAAAATAATATTTCTGTATACTGTCACAGTTCAATGATAGTTTTCCACCTTTTCTCTGAATAATGTTTTTCTATTTAGCTTGTAAACATATATCTGTTAAGTAAAGAAAGATAGTTATTAATAAAACCATTTGTTCCCAACGGTCACAATGAGAATGGTTGACAGTACAATATAAAGAATTGTCCTTACACCACCCTAGAGGATAGAGGTAACAAACACTTTATGTACCTTTTGTACAACATCACACGTTAACCATTTGAACTTTCTTCTTGTCATCAGAGGCTTCAAATATTTGAATGTTGAATGTTGAAGCTTTTTGTAGAAAAATCTTTCTTAAGTCTTAGAACATAAGTCTTTGAGTCTTCAGAACTTCTCTTCACAGTCTTCAACACTTGGTTGTAAGAATGTTTTTTTCTTTAGATCATCAAAACTTGTTCAGCAGAACCTTGTCTTCATAATCTTCAGAACTTGTAACACCAGTGGTAAAGCTTCAGAAGGACTCCAAAGCTAAACCATAAAGTCAAGATCAGAACCTCTTGTACTAACCCTTCTTAGACATGTTGCCGAAGATAGATTAAGAACCTTGACTTTAACGAAACACGTAACCACATATTTTCATCTATAGTGTATGTTCAGAACCTAATGGTGTCTCATGCCTTAGTATTAGAGTCATAACATTCTAGCAGCAGCTACACACTGGAACGAAACCATTGGTGTATACAACTGTTATCTAAGATAACATGTGATGTTATCATCAAAATCACAACACTTCTTATTCTTACAATTTTCATTGTATCGTTCCAGTTCACATGTCTCATTCTAGTGATGTTACAACCTCTCTAATATTTATCTAGGTAACGTCTCCAACATCTATCTGATGCGTGGATACTCAATATATATTTCTATAACATATTTATTTTCTTTATCTATTTAAAGAGAAATTGGAAGATTGATAAAGAGTGTGAAGAACTGTGTAACAATAATGTAGATAATACACACATGAGCGAGTGAGAAAAAGAAGAAAAAAGAAGAAGCTGCTAAAAGAGGAAGAAAGAAATCTCAAATAAGAAGAAGCACACATAAAAGGATAATATGTGAAAAAACACAAGAGCTAAAATGAGTTAGTGAGAAGATGAATGTTACTCTAAATGAATATATGGATCTAAACTTGAAGAAATCATTTACATGCAATAGAGAACAAGAATGAAAAAGATTAATTATGCTCAATAATGTAAATGCATCAGGATCCAAAGAAGAAAAATAATGGTGCTATCAAATACAACAAAGTATTATCAACAACAAAAGAAGAGCACGTGATATGAAGATCTTCAGAGAAAACAAAGAGAAACACTAAAAACATTGATTTCAAATCTCTTAAAGTGTTATCTTTTATGATTAAAACCACGTGTAATTAGCTTTATGAAGAATCAACACTGTATACACAAAACTTTGTTATCTTAACCATGAGAGGATAATTTCCTTGAGGGAGCAGGTTTGGTATGAATCCTTGAGATGCCAATAATAATTGTTGTTGAGGTTAATTTCCTCGAGAGACCAGGTTTGGTTAGAATCCTTGAGATGTCAATAATAAATGTTATCGAGGTTGTTTTCCTTGGTGGACTAAAGGTTTAGTCAGGATCCTCGAGAAGTCTTCAATGATTAGTCTTAATGTTGTATCATAGAATTGATTAATGGATAAAGGCATTATTTATAAGGAAAAATCACTATGGTGAGTGGACTGGACTAACTTAGTTAATTGTGAACTAGGATAAAAATAGTTGTGTCTTTTATTATTGTTTTATACTTTTGCACGAGTATGGTTTGATCTTTGGGTGTTCAAAAAGATTTTATTTATAGAAACCTAATTTAGACCCCTCCTTTCTCGTGTTTCATTGAACCTTCATTCACCACTTATTACCATTACTCCCCACTTTTGCCATAATTTAGCAAAGGGTTAGTTCTTCAAAGAAGTCAACACGCATATAATATAACATGCATAAGATCAATCATACAATGTTATTATGGTAGTCCATACATAACCAAAACATGAAAACATAATAGAATCAACATCAAAAGATGCACAACAATATTAGACAACCCAGACACAAAAGGCTATAGAGCCCTTACAGAATAATCATATAAACAAGTCCAAAAACAATTGAACTGAAAAGAAAACTTGACTGCTAGCCTTAAAATTGAAGAAGGCTCCACACTTGAGCTTCTTACATTAATAGCCAATGTAAGGTGTCATCATCTGAATCCAAATCACTTGAATTTAGAATCGTTGCAATAACAACTTATATCGTTCTAATCTTCTCATGATTCATGTTTGTGAGCCTAATTTGGTCCCCCCAGAATATTCAACTATAGATATGTTATTCCCAACTTCTCTCGCTTCATTGGCTTTGTTTAACCAAGACTCAGACATATCACCGAAATCCTTAGGGACTTCAATTTACTTGATAGGGACGTTCCTACTCGATTCTCTAGAATTTTGATCCATGTTGTAAGGGTAAGCTTAAGTTACAGAGTTTGATCCTGAATCAGAGGGCAATAAGAATTACAAAGAATATTTTTGTTGTTTGTAATGACACCCAAATTGTAACATATCTTAGAAAATTAAAGAATTCTCCTTATTTTTAGTGCTAAGTGGTCTTATAGGAGAGAAACACTTTTTCTCTTTTGGAACAAATCCCCAAAATTGATTGCTTCAAGGTTGCATTGAAGCCGAGCCCTAGTGTACTCCTAGAATTTTCAACCATGAGATTCTCCTTGACAACTTTCTTTCAACCCTTATTTTCTCTTGACACAGCCTTTCCACTTTAGAATACTTTCCTCATACTTGAAGAAATCACTAGCTTGGTCATAAATCCTTTTATAAATGATGGATAAAATGTCCAAGATATTTGCATCAACGCCTGTCTCTGATATAAGCATTCTAGTTTCTTCATAATTCCCTAGGTCAGATTGTACATTGTTCCTCTAATTTTTGATCACCACCATGTTTCTTATGATGTCCTTTAACCACTTTGTTCAAATGTCGTACCTTTTCTTGGAGTCTTCCTTTCAATGATTATCCACTTTAAATCCTTTCTCTTCTTGATTTGTTTGTAGGGATTGATTTAAACACGAGGTGTAATTTAAGTACAAGAGAGAAATATAAATGGAAAGTCATATGGGAAACATCTTGCCTCATTAATTGGTATTGGAAGAATCAAAGGGAACACATGGATTATTATATTCTTTTTGTTAACTTAGTAGTGAATATTTTAGTCAATGTGAGGAAATATAATATTAGTTTAGGTTTTCAGGATAAATTCACTAATACGCAAAGTAATATCCAACAAATTAAATTTATGCCACCAAAAAACGAGTGGATTAGGCTTAAAAGAGATGAAGTAGTTCAAACATGAGGCTAAATAGAGTGTGAAGGTCTAATTAGAAATAAATATTAAGACTGGATAAGAGGTTTATAAAAATTGTACTATTGAAGTTGTGGAGTTTTGAGGAGTGTATGAAGGCTTGAGTCATGTGTTTGACAAAAGACATACCAAAGTAGAACATGACAAAAATAGCAAAGATGTGCACTTTATAACGCCCCAAAATAATTAAATTATTTATTTTATTATCTATTTGTGAATTTTGTGATTTAATTGTGAGTGATTGTGATGATTTGATGAATATGAGGTTTAATGCGATGACATGTGTGTTGTAGTGGGAATTTATGAGATATGGAGTATTTTTTATAATTTTAAATAATTAAAGTAATTAAGTAGAATTATTTTATTTAGTAAATAAAGTAATATTGGTGTTATAGATTAGAAGGCCAAAGTGACCAATTGTAAGAGGTTAAGTGAACACAAAGGTGGAAAGACATATTAAGGTCCTAGGTGTAAGTTTGACATAAGAGAATTGGGATTTTAGAAGCGCTTATTCGGTACGATAGATTTTGGGCAAAGAGTCAGAGGAAGAGCAAAAGCTAGGGCACATAGAGGCAAAGAGGAATCAGAAGCTAGCAATAATCTTAAGGTAAAGGGGTGTTTATCGTCATTATTATAGTTGATCTAAGGTTTAGATAATTGTATGATTGTTTGGGGTTTTGTTATGAAATTGATGAAATTACCATGATGATTTTCCATGAGCTTGCGTATAATATGCCTATAATATTGTGGGTTTGTTGTATGGTGATTTTATGTGAGTTAATATAAAAATTTGGACTATATTGTGAAGAAATCATGGGAATTCGGGATTGTGTAGTGCAGAAAATCACCACAGAAAACCTTGTTCGCGCTGCAACACCGGACGATGAATATGGGCGCCAGGCGATGGAGCCTCTCTCTAGCAGCGCCAAGCGAGGGGATGGCGATGGGAAGGGGTTAAAAACAAATCCCCTGGATTTTGTATAGGGGTGATCTCTCACTAGAGCGTCATCGGGCGTCGCTAAGGGAAGAAGAGTTGTGTCGGGTGGTGGAAAGGTAGTGTCGGGCGGTGGATACTAGAAAAGAAGAGTTGTGTTGTCGCTCCCATGTCGTCGGGCGAGCATATGGAGATGGAAAACCATAGTAGTTTTAAAAGTGTCATAACTTGAGTTTCAGGATTCCAATTGAAGTGTCGTTCGAAGTGTTGGAAAGCTAACGTGGCGATCTATACTTTGGTGGAATAAAAAGAGTCATAAGATGTATTGGTCTAGTACCTAGACTTTTAATGAATAGGATGATTCTATGATTGTTTTAATAAGATGTGTGGGTAGACAATGAATTGTTGTTGCTATAATGACGTGACAATGATGCAATGATGCTATGTGTGTGTGTGTGTGTGTGTGTATATATATATATATATATATATATATATGATGTATGTGATGACTAATGATGGATTTATGGATGATGATGCGTTTTTTAATAGTTGTGGTAGTGTTTATTATGTTGTTGCGCATCATGCATTCATGGAATATGATTAGGACTTCAGTCCAGTGATGTTGTTAGGACTTCGGTCTAGTGGTGTTGATAGGACAATAGTCTAATGAAGGCCTCGATCCCATTGTGCGGATTCAAGTGCAAATATTGATGTGCTTTGGTTCCAACTGAGAATCGATCCTATTGGTGGGGATCTTTGGAGATAACGATGATGAAGTCATCAGTGAAGTTATGGTACCACATGCAAGAATTCTATGAAGGTTTATTTCATTATGTGTGGAATTGCATAATGGTTACTTATACTGATGATCTGGAAATGTAAAGCAATGGTGTTTCGGATCGAAGAACTGGAATAGGACATGCATCATACCTTCTTCAAAACCGGAGATAACCAAGTCAAGTAGATAACCATGTCTCTTGATGAACAGAGCATGATCGGGAATTTCTGAAACCAATTCTTTGAGTTGAGAAGATACACCCATGAAGTTGATTCGGATAGTCTTTCTAGAAGCCATAATACCCTACAAAACAGAGCAAAGATAAATCCCTAGGTCCTTGAAATAGTTAGAGATGATATGCAATGCAAATGATGTCATGATGTCATGTTTAGGACACACAAACAAATCACACAATGAGCCTAGGTTTAAGGCTTGCATGAGGTATAGGTGATTACCCCACCAAAATTTTGAGTTGGTTCATCCCGGTTCTAGGAATCTCATATATTTATTTCAATACGACTACCAAGTGGTCGACCGAAAATATCCCAAAATTCTGATCTTAATGAGCGTAGCATCGAGTATCATCCAACCTTGGTCTACACCAAAGTCGGTCATCTCACTACCTTATAATGGCCAAGATGGGTCAATTAAGGTTCTAAAAGTTTAGTTAGTGCTTGATGACACCACGCAGAAGCCAAATACTATCCTCAACTTGGAAATGAAGAGTATCAGGACATCCAAAGTGTCACACTAACGTAGCCATCATGTTGACCGTTTCGGTATACGCCTAACGGTCGCGACGATCTAATGCTACTTACCTAAAAGGAAACCTGGATCCGGGTGTAGGATCCCCCAACAATATAATACCCAAACAACCCTTAAAGATAAAGCAAGCAAGTCAAACAAAAATCGGTAAAGTGATCTAGAAATCCCTAAGGTATTCTCTCTTTAGGGTTTTCCCCAGCAGAGTCGCCAGTTCTGTAATACGGTGAACTGACTTTGAGGTTTTTGTATCGCAAATGTTGCGGATAGCAAGAGTCGCCACCGACTTTTCTTTTATCCAATTAAGGGAAGGTAAAAGTAAAAAGACCTTCGTTAGATTCGAGCACGGAGAATGGTTATGAAAAGGGAAGGTATTAGCACCCCTTTCCATCCGTAGTTATCTACGGGCTCTTAGTTGCTCTTAGATCATCTTTAAAATTGCTTTCTGTGTGTTTGACAAAAAATGTTTTTGAAAAAGGCATTTTGCTTTGACTTTGTAATGATTCATGTAGGAATGTATACAAAGTGTTCGAAAATGTTTCGTTTTTTTTTTGAAAGAGTTTGAACTTTGACAATAGTGTGTGGTGTGAAAAGCATTTTGATAGAGCAAGCAACTAAAAGTCTTTATTACCTACTCAGAATTGGTCATTTTCGTGTTATTTTACGTTCCTTTAGAATAGTGTTATCCATACCATTAGTTGGTAGGTAACCTCATTCGTTGGATGTAGAAGGGACATTCGAAGGGACATCGGATGGTCATAGAAGACAACTTGTAGGAAGTATCCTAGCACATTCAAAGGGACGATCATCACTTTTCGTAGGCAACAATCGAGGGTCAAGATCATGTATTCGTAGGCGACATTGTGGGTCTATGATCTTTGTATCGAAGGGACTATGATTATTTGTTTTGAAGGCAACGGTGCTAGGATACCTCTACGCTCGAGGGACTTGACCATTTGTATTCGTAAGGCAACGAGAGAGAATTACCCTAAGGGGTGCATGTGTGAAAAAAGTGTGTCAAATTCAGATATGTTATCTTGCAATTAGTAGTGATCTACGTTCATTTTTATCTTGCCATACACGCCTAATTACTAGCAGTTTATAGGGTGCGGAAAATAAATTGCGGAAAGTAAAGTGCGGAAAGATAAAGTCCTACGCTATTACATGGCTTTGGGGCAGTTACATAATAGGAGCACGGAAAATAAAATTCCTAATTAAACTATTACATCCCATAGGCCATTACATAATTGAAAAAGAAAAACAAGAAAAATCGTCCGAAACGTTACAACCTGTGAACAAATACATAATCGGAAAATACGAGAAAATTGCATAAGAGGAAAATGTTAGTAAAAATAAATATTTTTGGATCAGAAAAGACTTTGTGTTAAGAATGACATTAATATGATAAGATAATTTTTTGGTAATTTTCTGAATTGATTTGATAATTTAAATGCAATTAAAAGGCAATTTAATGATTAATTAGCAATTAAATAAAATATGCATGCAAAAATAATAATTTTAATGCTAAAAATTAAATAAACATTTTCTGATAATAATGCAAAAAGAAAAATATTTTTGGAGTTTTTTAGATGCATGATAAAAAATATTGAAGATAAATTAAATTAGATGCAAAATATTAAAGAAAATAATAAGAAAAGTGGAAAAACATGTTAGTTTGTAAAGAAGCAAAAATATATGGTCTTGCCAGGGATCGAACTGGTGACTTCTTGGCAACACGTCACACTTCCATGCCTTAACCACTGGGCCAACGCGCACTTGGTGTCAAGTAAATGAAACGAAGCGTTTTTAAACAAACTTGATTTCTGGGAATTCAAATCACGCGCGAAGAGCATCATCTTCTTCGTTTGAATTTCTGGAAAGGTAGCGTCGGCCTTGGTTCGACGCTACAGCCCCTGCAATTTCGAAAACTCCATACAAGCAGTATAAATGGATTGTGAGTACATGAATCGATTGCAAATTGAATTCTAAACACAATGGTGGCATCGGTTTCGTCCAATTTAACCGATTTAGAGAAACCCCAAACTGGTTCAGAAAACCCTAATCATGGTAATTCGTGTTTCAGGCCATGGAAATGCAATTAAATCATCCAAAAAGCTTGCAAACTTTGTTCTAAACACAAAACGAACATCAAAACATGTTAAAAATGCATGATAAACAGAATTCGAATTTTGAAAAAGTATGAACAAACCAAATCGTGATTTCGTGATTCTTGATGTTTTTGAGAGATGTAAAGGTCTGAATCGACTCCAGGGACCTCAAGGAATGCAATGGAATGCTTGGAATTGGCTGAATCGAAACAAAACTAGGGCTTCCAGTTGATTCAAGTGCACGGTTTTTTTTACTTAGGTTAGGGTTTCTTTGAGCAATTTTTCTGTTCTTGTTCATGTTGTATGCATTGTACATTTATAGTGGATGGATTTTGGGCTGATTTGAGGAACAAATAATGATCAATCAATGCAAAAATTATTTGATTTTGTACAAAATCAAATCTTATCTTTTTTGATCAATTTCAATCAAATTCTTGCCAAATCATTGATAATTTCGAAATTTGCCAGCTTTTATGAGTTGCTTGGATCTCAAGAATGAGAGAAAAATCAATTTTGCAATTAATTTTGATTTTATACCTTATTTTTTAATTTAATTTGTATTTAAATGAATAAAATCCAAATTAAATAGAAAAATAAAGCTAAAGTTCGTGGCATTGGGCTTGGATGTTCCAAATTGTCTAAGGAACAAGTTTAAATGAAGAAAAACTAGGCCCATTTGCAAAATTTTGGATTTTGACAAGTATCTCTCTTGGTGCACTTCTTCAAAAATGCCCAACTTGTGCAAGGTGTATTTTGCTCAATTTTCCACATTTTTGAATGTTCTTGGACTTTTTAGGAAGCTCTAGATGTCCTCTAAACAACCTCTTTGGTTTCATCTCAATTGGAGTTACCATGCTCAATAAATCTTCATTACAAAAAGTTGATTTTTTGTTGACTTTGAAAAGGACCTGTAATGTTTTGATCCATATCTTCCAAATGAAGCATTTTTTGAACATTCTTGTGAGACATGAAGTTGTAGGGAATTGAATTTCCTTCAAAATGAGAGGTGGTGGAAAATTTTTTGACAAAGTATGAAGAAGTTATGATCAGTCAAAGTTCAGTTGACTTTTCACTAGAAAACCCTAATTTGGAAAGTTTGACTTTTGAGCAAATCTTGAGTTTTCTTGATGAATCATGATCAACCCTTGATAAAATGATGAATGTCACTTCAAAATGAGGATGTTGACCAAAAAATATGAAGTTTGACTGTATGTTGACCACAGTTGACTTTTTGCCCAATACAACTGATTTTCAACCATCTAAGCAATTGTCTGAGGAAATTTGACCTGTGAGGCTTGAATCTTGTCATGGAGATTCTTTGAAACATGTGAGGAGGCATGATGACCATTGGAGGTGCTGAGAACCCATCTTAATCTGAGAATTTCCAAACCCTAGTTTGGGTTGATTGTCTAGGAGAGGGTTTGTCTGGTCAACCCTTGAGGAATCCTTGAGTATGGACATGAGAAATGTCTTGAGGAGTAGGAGGGCAAAATTTGGGGTATGACAGTCGACACCATTACCCAAGGCATTAGAGGCACCATCGAACACCATCGTCCATCGTGATCCTGCTTCGGGTCCTTCGTCTGGGCCTATAATATTACAATCCCTGATAAACATAATATCCTCATCCGGAGATTCGAACTTCAATGGCTAATAATCATCATCCACAGGCTGATGATCCAGGTAATCCACCAATACACTACCTTTGATAGCTTTCTGAGTAGTATACTGGATATCATATTCCGTGAGAATCATCTGCCAATGGGCCACTCTTCCCGTGAGAGTTGGATTCTCGAAGATGTACTTGATCGGATCCATTTTGGATATCAATAAAGTGGTATGGGTCAACATATACTGCCTAAGTCAGCGAGCAACCCAAGCCAAAGCACAACAAGTTTTCTCGAGCAATGAGTATTTTGTTTCACAGTCGGTAAAATTTTTTCTAAGGTAGTATATGGCATGCTCTTTTCGACCAGACTCGTCCTGTTGCCCCAGAACACACCCCATTGAGCTTTCAAGCACAGTCAAATACATGATCAAAGGTCTACCTTCAACTGGAGGCGAAATAATCAGAGGTTCCTGCAGGTACTCTTTGATTTTGTCAAAAGCCAATTGACAATTATCATTCCACCTATTCGTCTGATCTTTTCTTAACAGTTTGAATATCGACTGACAAGTGGCTATAAGATGAAAGATGAATCTAACAATGTAGTTCAACCTCCCTAAGAAACCACGAACCTCTTTTTCGGTCCTCAACACAGGCATTTCTTGTATAGCTTTCACTTTGGTAGGATCTACCTCGATTTCTTTTTCACTTACAATGAAACCCAATAGTTTTCCCGACCTCACTCCGAAGGTGCATTTATTAGGATTCAACCTCAGCCTAAATTTCCGTAATCTTTTAAACAACTTCAGAAGATGAACAAGGTGTTCCTCTTTCATCTGGGATTTTGCAATCATATCATCAACATAAACTTCATTCTATTTGTGCATCATATCATGAAAAAGAGTGACCATCGCCAGTTGATATGTTGCCCCAACATTGTTCAAACCAAAAGGCATCACTTTGTAACAAAATGTTCCCCAAGGTGTAACGAAAGTAGTTTTCTCCATATCATCTGGGGACATCTTGATTTGATTGTAACCAGAAAAACCATCCATGAAAGAAAATACTTTAGCCTGAGCGGTATTGTCAACCAATATGTCAATATGTGGAAGCGGGAACTCGTCTTTAGGGCTTGCTCTGTTCAAGTCCCTGTAATCGACACACATTCTAACCTTGCCATCTTTCTTTGGTACTGGTACAATATTCGCAACCCATGGAGGATAAGAAATAACTTTCAGAAAACCAGCATCAAACTGCTTTTGGACCTCCTCTTTAATCTTCTTCAACATCTCAGGATGAGTTCGACGAAGCTTCTGTTTCATGGGCAGACAATCTGCTTTCAAGGGCAACTCATGCACAAAAATGTTAGTATCCAACCTAGGCATGTCTTCATAAGACCAAGCGAAGGTATCAGCATACTCTCAGAGCATCTCAATCAACCTCTGCTTGACACTTCCCTCTAAGGCGGCCCCAATCTTGACTTCTCTCTTGACCTCCTCAGTACCCAAATTAATCACTTCTAGAGTCTCTTCATGCGGCTGAATAGATTTCTCTTCTTGCCTCAACAATCTGGCTAACTCTTCAAGAACTTCACAATCTTCTTCAGCTTCTTCATCAGCTTGATAGATCGGATTTTCGAAATTATAAGTATCCATAGCAAAGTCATTACCATTAAAATCTCGGAATAATGGGGAACAAGATCTGCATGATTGATTTTATTTCCTTATTTTAGTCTTAGATTAAAAAAGAAAAATAAAGATCACATTGCCAATGTTAATTTGTAAAAATGCAAAAGAAAGACAATGAACGAAATATTTGAATGCAAAAAAAACGTCCTTTATTGATGATAAACTTTGAAAATTCAAAACATTGGTGGCCCTACAACATGATTCACTAAACCTTGGGCAGAGTGTATGAATTATTACATGATGAAAAAAATAAAATTACTCTTGAAGACGGCTGATGACGGCGATATCTTCAGAAAACCAGTTAGCTGGCTCTTTCCCCGGAATAGTAGGATAAATCCACTGATCCATATAGCATTCACTGTTTGTCTCATCTCCAATAGCATGAACATCTTCAAACTGAATACCTCCTTTAACAAACTGGATGGGCGGAGGAATCTTTGGACGCGCAGGAATAGCCAAAGGATCTTTTCCAGGCACATAACCCAAACCCTTCTTATCCTTCTGAGTTGGGAGCTCTAGAATTCTACCCCAACCTTCAGGTTGTCCAAATTCAACAATAGCACGAGCTGGACGGTAGGATGTCTTAGAGACCTCTGGAGTTTTAACCTCAGCACGAGGAGTCTTGATAACTTGAACAGTTTCAAACGCCTGAAACAGAGTCTCATGAATTTCTCCTTCAACTTCCACATAGCGGAAAGAGCTCAAGCAGTTGACCATATAGTCTTCTTCTCCTCAAATAGTGACCACTTTCCCATTAACCAGGAACTTCAGCTTCTGGTGAAAGGTAGAAGTAACTGCACCTGCCCCATGAATCCAGGGGCGACCAAGTATACATCAATAAGATGGACTAATGTCCATAACAAAGAAAGTTGTTTTGAACGTTTGTGGGCCTATTTTCACTGGCAAGTCCACTTCCCCAAACACAGACCTTCTGGAACCATAAAAATATTTGACAATCAAATCACTTGGCCTGAGCACAACTCCATCATAATCGAGCTTCATTAGAGCAAACTTTTGGAGTACATTGAGAGACGATCCTGTGTCAACCAGCACACGGGACAAAGTTGTATGGATAACTTCCATAGAGATGTGGAGAGCTTTATTATGGTTTCTTCCTTCAAAAGGTAAATCATAATTAGTGAAACCTAATCTGTTGTTTTCGGAGAAGCTATTCACAATACCTTCGAACTGATTAACAAAGATTTCTTGGGGCACAAAATAAGTTCCGAACAGATTCATCAAGGCATTCCTGTGAGGCTCAGAATCCCTTAGTAGGGCCAAGATAAAAATCTTTGCAAACGTCCGACCAAGCTGATCAATGATCTTATAATCACTCTTTTGAATATATCTCATGAGCTCAGTTACATGTTTAGCTAGATATGGATTCAAGACAGGTGTTGGAACTTTCGGGGCCAACTCATTACCTTCGGTTACAACCCCTTTTCCTTTCGCCCTAGCCTGGGCCTCAGCACTTGCTTCTAGGGAGGGATAAATCCGGCCGCTACGGGTCATTCTACTCTCACCCACAACATCGTCCACCTCAGGTTTGTCTTTATCTTTATCAGATGGAGAATCAACATTCAATTTCTTCCCATTATGGTAAAATTGAGCACCATAGTGCCACGGAATAGCTTTCTCATTAGAATATGGGATCGGTCCTGGAAAAGTGATAGTAATAGGGGACTTTTTAGAAGGCACCGGAATCGTTATTGGAACTTTCTTCGAGGGAACCGAAATGGTCACAACATCAACCTCATCTGTAGCGTTTTGGGCATTTACAACCACTCGCTTAAACTACAAGGTCTTATTTTCAATCAAGCTTTGGACTTTCTTCCTCAAGGACTCACAACCAAAAAATTGTACCAGACAATCTTTACAATCATGGCCACTCCCAAGGAACTCTCCCTGCATCAACAACTATTCTTTCACCCACATCAGAGGATCGGCCAGCTGATCAACATTCACAACTAGGTCGAGACCCTCATCATCGCAAATTGCATTAGCAGTGGCGCCACCATGATTAGGTAGTGGTGGTTGAATGACATTCGGAGCTAGCGGCGGGAAAAAACTAATGGCTTCAGTATCGAGCAACTCTTGCACTTTGTATTTCAGAGCAATGTAGTTCTCCGTAGTATGCCCCTGCCCATCAGAATGATAAGCACAACGGGCATTTGCATCAAAATTGTACGGTAGCTTTGTCGGATCCACGTTCCACGGACGTAGCTCAATCATTTTCAAACTTATCAAATAGTTGAAAACATCAATATAAAACATGGGCAACTGATCAAATTTCTTTGGTGGTCCCTTTGGCCTTTGCTGATTACCTTGGCGAGGTGCATATGTTTGTCTCTAAGGAGCGGCATTAGTGGGAATAGTTACAGCAGCAACTTGGTGATCGTATTCTTGATACATCCCTTTACCTTTCCTAGTGTAGAGTGCGCTAGATTCACCCTCTTTCTTCTTATAACCGCCAAAATATTTCTTGGCACCACTGCTCTGGCCTTTGTCAACACTAGTGTCTTGGATTTTTCCCAATTTGATTCCAATTTCAATTCGTTCGCCAAACATTACCATGTCAGCGAAAGATCCAGACATACTGCAGCTTGCATAGTATTACCCCTATAGAGTGCCAGCAAACAATTCCACCATTTCACGCTCCACCATATGAGGCTAGACTTTCGCGGCTATCTCGCGCCACCTGTGCGCATATTCTTTGAATGATTCATTAGCCTTCTGGGATAAATTATGTAATTGAGTTCTAGTTGGAGCCATGTCTCTATTATACTGGTATTACAACACAAAAGCTTCGACCATGTCTCTCCAAGTTCGAATGTGAGAACTCTCGAGACTCATGTACCAGTCTAAAGGACCATCAACCAAGCTATCCTGAAAGAAGTGCATCAGGAGCTTCTCATCTTTGGAATACGCGGACATCTTCTAATAATAAGATCTTATATGAGTTTGGGGACAAGTATTCCCCTTGTACTTGGTTAGCTCAGACACCTTAAATTTGGGAGGGATTTTCAGCCCTGGCTCAAGTCCCATATCAGTCATATCAAAACCCATAACCCCTTGATTTTCAAAAGTGCGCATACGCTCCTCAAGCATGCGCAATTTCCTATCAGACTCGGTTTGTTCATCAACATTAGAATACCAATCTTCCATATCATCTTCCTCTGGCTGAGGAATAGGGATCAGAATGCATCTACGAACCTGTGTCTGCACCATAACTTGTTCAACCTGATGATTCATCACGGGTGGAGGTACCACTCCATTTCCATTCTCAACATGAGCAGACCGGTTCACCATATGATTCGTAAAACCCTGAGTAGGACCACCAGTTGGACCTCCATTCAGCCCATTGTTCTGATTCACAACTCCATTTTCAACCTGATTATCGATCGGGCCATTGCCAGGGCCGTTGTTGATTGGAGGATGGACCGCAGTTTCGGCCCTCTCATTGGTTTTAGTAGCATTTCTCAAAACTAGAGCCCTCAACTCATCTTGTTGAGTAGCCATGTTCTGAATAACCTCAAGCAATTGATTAACCCTAGTATCCATCCTAGTGTTCAGATCCTCCATATCTTCCTATATCTGTTCCATTTGTCTCTTTGAGTTCCCCCTGGTGTTGTATCAGTGAGAAGTTGAAGAAGCAATCTCTGAAAAACACCACATGTAGAGATAAGAAAACCGGTATGAACCACCTGTTATGCATGATATATATATATATATATATATATATATATATATATATATATATATATATATATATATATATATGTGTGTGTGTGTGTGTGTGGATGCATGAGTATATGCTAGTGCATGGAATGACATATTTAAACATTTCCAAGATTCTAACACTCTAATTCAAGTTTTGGGAAAACCAAACCGACAAGATAATGGACACTGAAATCATTGATCATCATTAAATTGAAACAAAGAGTTCTACAAATAGTTTGGGAATTTGTTTTGGATTCATACAATAAACTGAGCAATCCCATCAACAAGCCTAATGGTGATTCTCCACATAATACAAACAAGGCCTGCATCTAAACATCTAACATAGGGTATCCCTCTGCATCTTGAATTTCCATCTGCATTTTGAAACGCTCCATCTCTTCAATAACGAGAGACAATTGGACTTCTTTCTCTTTGATCTGGACTTCATGTTCCAACTTCTGGTTGTGCATTTGCTTCTTTAACTTTGCTATTTGAGCCTTGTACTCCTTTTCCATTTCAGCTTTGGAAGTTTTAAGGACCTCAAAGTCTCAGGTTTTTTGCTTATACTTCTCCTTGACTTCAACAACAACTTTCTTGAGATCTGCAGCAGGAATATGATGACCTTCAACTCTCGATCTCTTCCTTGCAGCATTAGAGGCTTCTCCTTTGAGGTATTTGAGCTCATGAACTAGTTGATTCTTCTCCTGAGTAACCATGTGATGTTTCACCTTTAGAGTTTCATTTTCTTCAAGAAAACGCCGATTCTGAACACGTAGCAACTCATAATCCCCTTTTTGCACGTCATCAGGTACTTCAAACTCTTGAGGATACAACAGAGCTTGTATGGCGAAGGGCCAACAACGGTCTTCATTCTTCTTCATAATCCATTGGGTGTAGGGCGCATATGCAGTAGGATCTTTTCTACTAAAGTATTGCACTCCTTCAGTATGGATACTTACCCAAGCTTGGATAGCTCTAAGCATTGTCCGTTGCATGCCTTTATTCAGGTGGCTCTTTCAAAGCAAACCCCAATTGTCTTCTAGAAAGAGTTGGATTGTAGTTAATACCTCCCCTTATGCCGATGAGCGGCACATTAAGGAAATCTCCGCATCGGGTAATCACTTCCTTATATTTTGGCCTGGATAAAGCGTCCTTATACCAATCGAGATCTCTAGCAGAAAGACCCATCAATCTCGGTAGCCACTTTGAAGTATTCTGAGTGTCGACAAATCCACCGATTTGAGGAAGAAGACCTCTAAACCAACGATAAAACAACGGTGCACAAAGATGGACAACTCCTCTTTACTTTTATAGCTCCTTGAGTGAATAAAGTGGTAAATATCTCCCAAGAGTGTTGGTACAGGGTTCTTTTGGATAAACAGAGAAATGGAATTTTTGTCAACAAAATTGATTTCATTTGGGAACAAGACCAACTCGTAGACGCAGCAGGCTAAGATAGCATTGAACGCTTCCCATTCCTTCTTATCAGCTTTAGCATGAGCTTCTTTCAGCAGGAAACTCAAATGAAAACCATCTACCTTCGGTTTACTAGCACCATGAGCTTTCACAATAGATTCTCCCAAATAAAGGGCAACGACTATCTGAGAGTCATCAGGTTTTTCCATATCAGGATGAAAAGGCACTTGGTGTAGTATTGGAATATTCAGAATAGTGGAGTATTCTTCCAAAGTCGACGCTAAAAGATAATCTGGAAACACAAAACACCTCAACTCACGGTCATAGAATTGAAGTAACGCCAAAAGTCCATCTTTCTGATACTCGGTGAGAGGATACTTCAAGCAAGATAGAATTCTTCCATAGTCTTTTGCAAACATATCAAGGCTCTCTAGAGTAGACCTCTTAGCTAACAAAAAAAGATTATCAAGATTCGGCGTATGGAATTTGTAAACTACATTGTGACGACGATTGATCTTTCTTTCAGTATCCATCTTCCCAAAAATGGCCCACAACTTGACTCAAGCTAGACAATCCTGGAAATGAAACAAATATGCATGTTAAGAAAATGAAATAAAAAGAAAATATGAATGCAATGCACATAGGTCATGTATCCTGTATATTGAACCACTGTTGTGCGGATAACAGAATCAAGTCACATATAACACGGTCGGAGTTTTGGCTCAAATCTGAATATCAAGGGTAACACCAGAAAATACTAGAAAATACTAGAAAATACCACACATCCAGAAAATACCAAAGGTCACAGAACACAGAACCAAGTATCACGGAACCAGCATCAGCAACATTGTACCTGTGATAATGATTTTTCCCATCCCCACCTCACGAGTAATTCTAAATAGAACAGGTGGTCCCTAAGTGGCACCCAAAGTTGACAATCCTCCTTTAATATTGTGCCCATGCATAAGGGATGCAGAACAATGGCAGTATCGGGAGAACCTCGGTTGAATATGGTACTTCATGTGTCCTCACACGCGTCAAACGAACGCGGGATTTCACATGAACATCCGTCTATCCTATATGTCTCTGTCCTGGGTAATGGGCCTTTTACCTCTTGAAACTCCCACCCGAAGTATCACAACACAGCAGCAGACAATGTACAAGATATATGAAAGCGATAAAATGTCACATAGGATGCAATGCAAACATACAAAGAATGATGTGATAAAGCGATAAAGCAAGTAAATAGATAAACAAATAAATAAACACCCAATAGACAGAAAAATAAAAGCTAGGATCAACTCCTGATCGGACCAGCAAGAAGTCTAGACGATCCCCAGTGAAGTCGCCAGCTAAAATAATCGGCTAAACATCATCCGATAACTATATCAATAAAGTCGCCATCGAACGTTTTTTATCTCACAAAAGGAGAAAGGTGAACGCATCGCGAAAACCTGAAAGGGATAAGACACGGTCTTGCGACCGAGAGATAGGGTAAGGGAATCTATTACACGAAGGGAAGGTATTAGCACCCCACACGCCCGTACTACTCTATGGTATCCACTTCTATTTTCTATCAAATGGGTGTGTTTATATTTATTTACTGCTTAACCGCTATATCTATATGCTAAAAGAGAATGCATGTGAAAGAAAGGAAAATAAAGAAAACACGGGGAAAAGAAGGAAGTATTTACAAAGTTTGCTCGATCGAGCCATGTGACAAGATGCCTACGTATTCCCTCATGCAATGGGAAAGTCAGAGCGTCGTAGTTCGGCTCATATGCTTTGGTGGGTTTTGTGTTTTTCTACTTATGAAAAAGAGTTTAAACACAAAAAGAAAACCCGTAGGCAAAAAAAGGTTTGTATTGGTTGGTTACTTTTACCTTTGAAAAAGGAGTTTGAACCATTATTAAGTGCTTTAATTTGCAAAAGAAAAAGAAAACAAGTTTTAGTTTTATTACATGCAAAGATGCAAAAGAAACTAGAAAGCGATCAAGGGAAACTATGTAATTCTATCCCGAATGTTATCATGCATGGATTACAACCTAAGGTCTAACTCTAATCGCTACCTAAGATAGAATCGAGAGAATCCTAAGGGAACATGGCAAAGGTTTACAACCTAAATCTATGTCTATCTCGAATCTCTACCTAAAGTAGAATCGAAGACGACAAAAAGGAATGGAAAAGGTTTACAACCTAAGTCTATGTCTATCTCGAATCGCTATCTAATGTAGAGTCGAAGACGACAAAAGGGATGAAGCAAACAAGTGCTTTGGCAAAAGCACAAAAACAATGTAATGAAAACAAATAAATGTCACACAAGTGCAGGAAAAGGAGGAAGTCCCATAGCCTCGAATGGTAACGAGCATACCGTGAATCAACCAGGAGCCGACACATCCGATTCCCGTGAATGGTATCACTGCATGACATGAATTGTCAAGTGTGAAGAGCAAATGATCCGAGCTATGCAATAAATGCAAACCCCAGGAAAACATGGAGAGTCAGAATAGGGAACTCTTGCCACTTTTTATTGACTCGATAAAGGAAGCAACATGATTCGCGTGTGCGAGCTCACACGGACTAGAACTTTGCGGGAGTCGGTTACGGACCCCTTTCGCTTGCCCATCACATCATCATGACTCGATAGCAAGAAATATAAAAAGCGGGACTTTGCTTAGTGGTGCCACATCAAGTTGCCTAACCACTCTGACCTATGCAAGCACAAATATAAACATTTACTGAGAATGGCCTCCCTGTGCACGGATGAGGACTTTAAACAAACCAAGCACAATTAGCACACAAAAGCGCCCTAAACGGGTCTTTAAATAAACCAGAGGGGTTCCTGAACATTCTCCAACTATGGAAGCCCCTTCATACATCTCTATTCCTACTTCTCATGGCAACGAAAGCGGTAAAACCCTACTTCTCATGCTCTCTAGAAAAGAGGTAAAAGAATGCGGTAAACAAAGTAAAATTAATACCAAACGGATAATAAAATCTGAAGAGCACTGCGAGCTAAAAATACTCTGGAAAACTTCGAGTAAAATGTCATCAACAAAACAATAATAAGAAAAAACTCGATCAATATAGTCCACAAGGTGATATTGTGTAACATGTACGTGTAGCAAACAAGTCCTCATAACAATCGGAACACCTGCACAAAATTACATTTCCAGACAAAATAGCAGAATATGTGTTTCTCGTAACATGAGAAAACACAAAGCAAAGTGTGTTTCATATGCAAACAGAACCACAGGAGAAGTGGTATGTTAGTGTACCAAAATTAGGTACCTAACCAAAACATCCTCAATGTACCTCTCACAAGTCAACAAACATGTCAAAAATAACAAGGAGGCGAGAAAAAAGTCACATACTCATATCACAAGTCTAAATAATGATCTAAATGTGAAGAAATGGAATGTGAACATGTATAGCAACATAATAATGAGAAACCGGGAAGCCACGTACACATAATGCAAAATAACCTATGAATGATATCAAAATCTAGCCAAGTCCATCACAATAATCCTCAAATGCAATGCTAAACATTGTTAGAGACCTAGAGTAGTTAGAAACGAAAAATCTACACTAAAATGGCTTAAAATGCATTATTCACAAAGAAAACTAAGCATGAAGGGTAAATTCCTAATATAGGGCAGTAGCTACATGTTATAAAGCTTTCCTAAACACTTCTAAAAAGTAGAGGAAAAGATTGCATACAAATGCAAGAGGAACCTAGAAGAACAATGTAAGTATCTAGCTAGTTCCTAGGAATTGAACTACTAAAGGTTAGCTTTGAAGTTCTATTTACAATCCTAAGATAAGGTTTACATTTAACTACAATAAAATTGGGAAAAATGTCCTAAAGTTTTTAAGAAATACATGGTATTACACTCCTACAATTAATCGATTCAAGTGATAAAGGAGAAACATGCTTTTAAACCATACCACATAATCGAAACTTGAGAGTTAAGAAATTATTGAATTCAAATAGATGTAAAACTCTACAAGTCAGTAGCTAATTCATATCAAATTACATCAAACAAAATGCACAAGAAATAATCATGCTTAAAGCAATTTCATGCACAAAACTAAGTCGAAACGATTAATCGTCACCCTAAGGGTTAACTATCATGGGATCCTAATTATATGACTCAATTATCAATTGAAAATCAAAGTAATAACTACCTAAGCATGTCAACATATTAATCAAAATATTAGTTTGGGGTTAGAACAAGTATTAGACATTATATGCAAAGAAATCGATTCCTAACTAGGTGAAGTAGCCAACAATTACCTATGTTTGTATCATACAAAAGGAAAATCGGATAAAAACCTAAAAAAGTTCTAAACAAATACTAGAAAAAACTTAAAGACTCCTAATATCTAATAGAACCAGCATACTATTGCTAGGAATTTTTATGGTTAAGAAACAATCAAAAATTGCACCTAAATACGAAGTGTTAGGGGAAGAATCGCTTCTAAACATGTTATCAAAAACAATTAAAACGGATCGAAATCTAATTACAAAAAAATCCCACAAAAAGTGATAAAATCCTAAAAGTCCTAAAGTAATAAGAACCTATTTACTCAAATTTTTATTGTCGAGAAACGATCGAAAACCACATCGAAATGTGCAAGGTATCATGGAGAAATCGTTTCTAAACATATTATCGAAAATTGATTAAAAACTAATGGAAATTGTCATACCCCAAAATTTTCCCTCGATCTTCTCAAGATATTTCATACATCCATACTCAAGGATTCCTCAAGAGTTGATCAGACAAACCCTCTCCTAGACAATCAACCCAAACTAGGGTTTGGCAATTCTCAGGTCAAGATGGACTTCCAACATCTCCAATGGTCTTCATGCCTCCTCATATGCTTCAAATATTATCCATGTCAAGTTTCAAGCCTCATAAGTCAAGTTTCCTCAGACAATTGCTCAGATGGTTGAAAATCAGTTGTATTGGACAAAAAGTCAACTGTGGTCAACATACAGTCAAACTTCATAATTTTTGGTCAACATCCTCATTTTGAAGTTACATTCATCATTTGATCAAGGGTTGATCATGATTCATCAAGAAAACTCAAGATTTGCTCAAAAGTCAAACTTTCTAAATTAGGGGTTCTAGATGAAAAGTCAACTAAACTTTGACTGATCATAACTTCTTCATACTTTCTCAGAAATTTTTCCACCACCTCTTGTTTTGAAGGAAATTCAATTCTCTACAACTTCATGTCTCACAAGAATGTCCAAAAAATGCTTCATTTGAGAGGTATGGCTCAAAACATTACAGGTCATTTTCAAAGTCAACAAAAAGTCAACTTTTTGTTTTGAAGATATATTGAGCATGGAAACTCCAATTGAGATGAGACCAAAAAGGTTGGTTATAGGATTCTTAGAGCTTTCCAAAAAGTCCAAGAACACTCAAAAATATGGAAAAATGAGCAAGATACACTATTCAGAAGTTGGGCAATTTTGGACAATTGCATAAAAGGACATTTTGGTCAAAATGCAAAATTTTCCAAATGGGCCTAAAATCTTTTGATCCAAACTTGTTCATGACATTATTCTTGACCCATAAATTCTTGGACATGGCAATTTTCTATTTTATTAATTTATTTTTGAATTTTAGAACATTTAATTCAAAATTAAATTATATAAAATATGAAAATAATATATTTTTCCAAAAGGGCTGATTTTATACCAAACTTGAGGTCCAAGGAAGCCCAAAACACTTGCCAAATTCGTGCATGATCATGCATTAAAGGAAAAATCAAATTTCTTTCAAAAAATTGATTTTTATTTTAAAATATTGAATGCTCCAAATCAAATCTTTTTTGCTTGTTTTTCCTCTCTCAATTTACTCTATAAATAGCCAGCATTACACACTACAAAGAGGGAGGAAACTCTATCCCAAGAAAGAACCCTTATTTTGCCAAAAAATTTCACAAACTTTTGAAATTCGAGTTCTAGGTTGCAGCCACTCTCAGCCTCTTCCAGCCATCCAAACGTGCTCAGGGGGTAAGTATGAGTAAGAACACACCTTTATCATTGATCAAAGCAAGCTAAATCGATGCATATCCATCCATACATATTCAAAACTTTCTTGATTTTGCATTTTTACTATACGTGTGTTTCAATTGCTTTTAATGCTTCTAATGTATTCATGAGATGCCAAGGATCCGATCTGGGCAATCGCTATGGAGTTTAGACGCCAAAATCGTGAGATGCCATGTCTAGGGCTTTTCGAACTGCCAAGCTTCAAATCGATAGCTACAGGTGTTTTCAATCAAAACTAATGCCACCAATGGATTCAGGAGGGTCGATTTAGGGGGGTAGGGTCCCCCTTTCCCATTTATCGTTCGTATTTTGCTTGTTCCGTTTTCAGGTCCACCGGAGAAGACAACCGGAGCTAGGGCTCCGGCGTCGTTGACTGAGGAAGACCGGCAAGAGACTGGCGTGGCACGAGGAGAACTTCTGATTCGTCCATTCAAAATAGATGGGGTCCACGCACGCTGACTCAGTTTGAATCCAAATCAGGGACGCGTCATCACTTATGTTGATTCGATTTTCACTTTTCCAACACCAAACGCCACTTGGCCTAGTGGTAAAAGCTCTTCCTGTTCCAAGATACTCTCAAGGGTCCCCTGTTCGAACCTCATCAGGACCTGGTTTTGTTTTCTTTTTCACAAACTTCACTTTTTCAACATATTTTCTATATTATTCTTATTTAATATTTCCATGCATTTTAATTTCTTTTCATATTTTTATTTCATGCATTAAAAATCACCAAAATATTTTTTCCTTTTGCATTTATTTTCAGAAAATACTTATTTAATTTATAAAAATAAAAAATATAATTTTGCATGCATATTTATTTTTATTCATAATTTAGCATTTAAATCAATTTTAACTAGTTTTAAATTATTAAATTGCATCCAAAAAATCCCAAAAAATTATTTTAGCATATTAATACTATTTCCAGCATGTCATATTTTTCTTATTTAAAAAATTGTGTTTTTACTAACATTTTTCTCTTATTCAATTCGTATCGTATTTTTCGACTTTCTCAATTTCTTGCAGGTTATCTCGTTTCGGACGATTTTTCTTTTATCGTTTTATTTTTTCCAATAATGTAATTGCTTATGGGATGTAATAGTTTAAATTAGGTTTTTATTTTCCGCAAGTTTAAATTATGTATCTGCCCCAAAGCCATGTAATAGCGTAGGACATTTACCTTTCCGCATCTTTACATTCCGCATTTTAATTTCCGCACCCTATAAATTGCTAGTAACTAGGCGTGTATGGCAAGATAATAATCAACACAGCTCACTAATTTTCAATATAAAATACCTGAATTTGACACACTCTTTTCACACATGCACCCCTTAAGGTAATTCTCTCTCGTTGCCTTTACGAATTCCAAATGGTCATGTCCCTCGAACGTAGAGGTATCCTAGCACCGTTGCCTTCAAACAAATCATCATAGTCCCTTCGATACAAAGATCATAAGACCCACGATGTCGCCTCCGAATACATGATCTTGACCTTGATTGTCGCTACGAAAATGATGATAGTCCCTTCGAATGTGCTAGGATACTTCCTACAAGTTGCTTTCTATGACCATCCGATGTCCCTTCGAATGTCCCTTTTACATCCAACGAATGGAGTTACCTACCAACTAATGGTATGGATAGCGCTATTCTAAAGGAAAGTAAAATAACACGAAAACGACCAATTCTGAGTAGGTAATAAGACTTTTAGTTGCTTGCTCTATCAAAATACTTTTCACACCTCACACTTTTGTCAAAGGTCAAACTCTTTTCAAAACAAAACATTTCCAAACACTTTGTATACATTCCTACATGAATCATTACAAAGTCAAAGCGAAATGCCTTTTCAAAACATTTTTGTCAAACACACAGAAAACACAATTTTAAAAATGATCTAAGAGCAACTAAGAGCCCGTAGATAACTACGGATGGAAAGGGGTGCTAATACCTTCCCTTTTCATAACCTTCTCCCTTACTCAGAATCTAACGAAGGTATTTTTCTGTACTTTTACCTTCCCTTAATTGGATAAAAATAAAAGTCGGTGGCGACTCTTGCTATCCGCACATTTGCGATACCAAACACAAAAAGTCAGTTCACCGTATCACAGAAATCAATTATAAAAAACACAAAAAAATTTCAAAAATATCCTAAGACACTAAAAAGTCAAAAATGTGCTTTTGTGTATTTCTTATGAGTCGTCAGAATCAAAATCGGGAGTTAAATTGACATTGTGTTAATGTTTTGTAAGCATAGCTCAGGGGGTGTGAACTGAATTTCTAATCTGCACTAAGTCTAGTGTTAACAGCAGAACTGGACTTAAGCAGGGAGGTATGAGATAGCAAGGTTCTAGGCCTAGTCCATTTCTACATTAGGTCCATTAATCCACACAAAAAAAAAACAATCTTCCAGAAATCTCTTTTTTAGCACTGTCACGTTTAGTTATATGTTGTATACACTTATATCAATTAGTCATGGTCATTGCTAATTATCAGATTTTTATAGAATAAAAAAAAGAAACACGTGGCAAAATCCTAGCGGTCAGTTTGGTAAAAGCATGAACTAACAGAGGAAAACATGTCTAGTGCTGAGAGAACAACTCGCCGGAAAGAGGAACTTCTGGTTATCTTCTCTAGTGATTCCAACGGCCGGGATTGATAGACTTCCATAATAATTCACGAAATTTACCCCTCTCCATGCGAATTTTAACGTCGATTCTGAATCCTAAAACATACACTCAAAATGCAGAAAAATCCGTTCATGAATTCAAGATCTAGAAATCGTAAATCTGAAGATCAACACATTTTCACATCTAACACTGACTTATGGTTGTTCAAAACGTGAACACGATATGGATAATCTTATTCATGTATGCTCTGAGAGAGATATCGGATGACTTACCCGTGTGAAGAGCGTGAATGAACAAGAAAATTCTGAAGAGGGCGATGGAACATTGTTGATTCTTCTACACTGAGAAATAAACTCGGTCTTCTTGCTTGAACCTTGGAGAAATGGATGAAGTATACCGCGTCGAAACTTATTTCACAGGATCTTGAAAGCTTTTTCGAGATCCTCCATTTCTCTGCAACCTTCGAATCTTGCTATGGGAGAAGAAGAGTGATGAAGGAGAGAGTGTTACGGTGGTGTTCCATGAGAAGGAAGAATGGAGGTTGAAAGTGGTTAGAGAGGAGAGGAAGAAGGTTGTTATGGAGGAGAGATGTTTCTGTTACGGTGGAGCAATGGTGGTGGAGAGATTTTGTTACGGTTGTTGTAACCGTTTTTTATAGTGAGAGAAAAAGAGTTGATTCCATCAAGGAGAAGGTGAGGATGAGAGGAAAAAAGTGAGGAGTTTTTTTTCTTAGAAAGAAATAAGTGAGGTTGTTATCTATGACATCCTGTCAAGAAGTTCCTCCTTTTATTTCCAGCCGAAATTCAACACACAGCATGCATGGGATCAAATGCTTCACCAATTGGAGAAAAGATGTGCTGCCATCCATACTCTATAATTCAAATCTCATTTAATCAAAACATATGGAGGAAAGAAGATTAGAAGTTCTGAAAGAAAGGAGATTAGAACTTCCAGAAAAAGAAGATCAAAAATTCTGGAAGAAAGAAGATCAAAACTTCTGAAGGAAATGAGGATATAAGTTCTTAAAGAAAGAAGGTCAAAAGTTCTAGAAGAAAGATGATCAAAAGTTCTAGAAGAAAGATGGTCAGAACTTCTGGAATAAAGGGGGTCAGAAGTTCTGGAAGAAAGGGAGTCAGAAGTTCTAGAAGAAAGATGATCAGAAGTTTTGGAAGAAAGGGGATCAGAAGTTCTGGAAGAAAGATGGTCAGAACTTTTGGAAGAAAGGGGGTAAAAAGTTCTAGAAGAAAGATAGTCAGAACTTCTGGAAGAAAAGGAGTCAAAAGTTCTGGAATAAAGATGGTCAGAACTTTTGGAAGAAAGGGGGTCAGAAGTTCTGGAAGAAAGATGGTCAGAACTTCTGGAAGAAAGGGGGTCAGAACTTCTAGAAGAAATGAGAGCAGAACTTCTAGGAGAAAGGAGATTATAACTTCTAGAAGAAAGGAGATTAGAACTTCTAGAAGAAAGAAGATTAGAACATCTAGAAGAAAGGAGATCAGAACTTCTAGTAGAAAGGAGATTAGAACTTCTAGAAGAAAGGAGATTAGAGCTTCTAGAAGAAAGGAGATTAGAAATTCTAGAAGAAAGAATATCAGAACTTCTAGAAGAAAGGAGATGAGAACTTCTAGAAGAAAGAAGATCAGAACTTCTAGGAGAAAGAATATCATAATTTCTGAAAGACAGATGATCATAACTTCTAGAAGAAATGAGATGAGAACTTCTAGAAGAAAGGAGATCAGAACTTCTAGAAGAAATAATATCCGAACTTCTAGAAGAAGGGAGATGAGAACTTCTAGAAGAAAGGAGATCATAACTTCTAGAAGAAACAATATCAGAATTTCTGAAAGAAAGATGATCAGAAGTTCTGGAAGATTGAAGATCAGAACTTCTGGAAGAAAGAAGATCAGAAGTTCTGAAAGAAAGAATATCAGAACTTCTTGAAGAAAGGAGGTCAAAATTTCTAAAAGAAAGAAGATCAAAAGTTCTGGAAGAAAGATGATCAGAAGTTCTGGAAGAAAGAAAATCAGAAGTTCTGAAAGAAAGAATATCAGAACTTCTGAAAGAAAGAATATCAGAACTTCTGGAAGGAAGGGAGTCAGATGTTCTGGAAGAAAGATGGTCAGAACTTCTGGAAGAAAAAAGGTCAGAAGTTCTGATTTTTGTTCATAAAGTTTTATTATGTCCAAGATTACTTAAACTGCAAGAAATCTTGTTTTCACCCGATTCTTCTGACTTTTCCCAATAAATGACCATATTTTCTCAAATGTCGACTTTTGACAATAATTTTGACCAAAAATTCCACTCAGTCAAACTTTGACTTTTGTTGACTTTTCAATGTACGCACTCAAATAAGTTTTTTATCCGACTGCTATCGATTTTCTGATAAATCGCGTGGATCGATAAGTCATATACAAATACTTCAAGACTCACGAAAGGCCAGAGAATCAATTCGTGCTCAAATATTCGACCACAACACATCGTAGCTCGAAAACCTTAATCAATATCCACATGAGAGGAAATTTGAACTCCAAAACCTTGGTTCTCGAGAGATAATCAGAATCTTCTGGATGCACACATCTTGTATATTAAGATGACACTTGAAATACGAAACCTCAAATATTCAGCCTCTATGAATCAAACGCTTCTCCTGAATTGTGTACAATCTCACAATCGAAAAGTCCTGATCCCATGGTTAATGAACGAATGATATGTATGTAATGCACCTGTTGATTAAGTGTAAGCCAACTATTTATTAAAGAAATGAAGAGAGCGAATTTTGAGGTGCAACACTAATTAAGTTATTACATCTAGTGAGCATATACATAATAATGAAAAATGTGAGAAATTAAACCTAACTATTACAACTTGGAAGCAATTACAATAATTGGAACAATATCGAGAAAAAGATTAAATCAGAATGAGGTAATGTTAGAAACAAAGTTTTTATGATGTCAGTAAAAAGTATTTAAGATTAGTAAAACCTAATTACTAAAAAGAAAAATATTTTTGTATTTTTTTTGGATTGATTTTATTTAAGAAAATAATTAAAAGTCTAATTTTATGGTTAATTAAACACTTAATTAAAATAAAAGGAAAAAATAAATATTTGCTGTCTAAAATTAAATAAGTATTTTTAAAACCTAATTCTAAAAATAATTTTTTTTTGGGATTTTTGTGATGTTTAGAAAAATATTTGAAAAGTAATTAAAATAAAAAGAAAAATAAGAAAAAAGGGTTAGTGAGAAAAAATGGCAAAAATAAGGGTTGCAGGCGCTAGGATTGAACGCAGGTCTTGATGGTTATCAGCGTACTCCCTTTGCCAATATGGGTTAGTTGTCACAAAACAGAAACAAAACAATAAATAATAAAATAAAAACATAAAATATATTTGAATTCGGGTGGAGGGTCATCGTTTTCGCTGATTTGGCAAGGGTTTTACCCACGATTTTGTTTCGTGGCTAAACTCTTTACCTACGAACACCATCCGTAGCTATATCATCTGCAAATCACAAAATCAAGAATATGCAATATAAATTAGTTATGAAACCATGGATCGATTGGAATCGATCTCCTGAACACGATGGTACCACTCGTTTGGTCCAATTTTGTCTATTTTTGAAAGCCCTAAATCGAAGCTATGAACCCTAGCAATGGCAACTCATGATTCCTACATTTAAAATTCAATCAAACTATCCAGAAAGCATCGAAACTTCATCAGGAACACAAATATATGGTTAAATTCAATCAAATATCCATGTGAGTATGAAATTGAAATTGAAAAAAGTTTGTTTAACCGTGATCGTGATTGAGTGATTTTGGATGTTTTGGTCGATTGTGAAGACCTAGAACGATTCAAAGAGCACCCAGGAACCGATTGGCAACCTTGGAATGGCTTGAATATACTGAATTTGTGGTTTTCAAGTTTCTTTAATGTCATGGTTTTTTCAAGCTTGGTTAGGGTTTGTTGGCGTGCCAGAACTCTCCCTGAACATGTAGAATGCTTGTGTATATATAGTTGAATGAATTAGGTCAACAAATTTGATCAAAAATTAAGCCTTGAATGCAAATATATTTGATTGGAAATCAACACCAAATCTTGATATTTTTTATCATCAATCATTCCATCTCATGCCAATCAAATATTTTCAAAATTTATAGCTTGCTATGAGTTGCTTGGACCTCAAGGAGCTTAGATTTACAGCCTTGCACCCATTAATTTAATTTGTGTATTTTACTTTAATTAAAATTGAATTAATCCAAAAATAAATAAAATAAATATAAGCATGGCATGTGAATTGGATTTAGAAGCTCTTGACAACATTAGAAACAAGTTTGAACCAAAGAAATATAGGCCCATTTGGAAAATTTTCAAGTTTGATCAATATTTTCTTCATGCTTTTCTTCAAAATTTCCAATTTTCCCAATCCCTAACTTGCTCAATTTTAATCATTTGAAAGTGTTATTGGACTTTTTAGAAAGCTTAATATGTCCTCTAAATGCTCCTGTTGGTTTATCTTCATTGAAGCATCCATGCTCATGTACACTTCTTTGGAAAAAGATGACTTTTTGTTGACATTTAGAAGGACCTACAATGTCTTGACCCATAACTCTCAAATGAGGAATTTTTGGATAAAGCTTGTGAGACACAAAGTTATAGAGAATTGAGTTCCCTTTAAAGTGAGATTTAGTGGAAAATTTTCTGCTGAAGTATGTGAAAGTTATGCTTGGTCAAAGTTCTGTTGACATTCCCTTAAGAAACCCTAATTTAGAAACTTTTGACTTTTGATCATTCCTTGAATTTTCTTGATGAATCATGATCAACCCTTGATCAAATGATGAATATGGCTTCAAAATCTTGATTTTGACCAAAAATGATGAAATTTGACTGTATGTTGACCACAGTTGACTATTTGTCCAATACAACTAATTTTCAACCATCTGAGCAATTGACTGAGCAAACCTAGGTTATGAGGCTTGAACCTTGACATGGTGAAACTTTGAAACATATGAGGAGTCATGATGCTCATTTGAGACATTAAAAATCAGCCTTGACTTGAGAGAAATAAAACCCTAGTTATGGGTTGATTTCTTGGGAGAGGATTTGTCTGATCAACCCTTGAGGAATTCTTGAGTATGGAAATGTATCTTGACCTGAAAAATAGGAGGGAAAATTTTGGATTATAACACATATATAGTCAAGGAACATTTCAGACAAACATAAGTAGTAGTAATAGAACCACTAGCAGGAGTATCTATCACCATACTACCATTCATATCAAACAATTTCAATTCCAACTTAGTAGCACATTCAAGAGAAATGAATGAATGGGTAGCACAAGTATCAATAATAGAAACTAATTCAACAAGTAAACTGGATTAAGTTGTCCTTCTTGGAATCCTTCAATCCACTCAAAGTGAAGACTCTACCATTGGTATGGGAAACAACGTCCTTCTTCGGCTTCTAACACTGGGTACTAATATGACCCTGCTCTCCATAATTGAAATAGGTTAGACCATTGTTCTTGCATTCAGGGGATCGATGACCCACATTACCATATTTGTAACATCTCAACACCTTATTCTCACATTCATTGGCATGGTGACCTTGCTCACCAAACCTATAACACTTGATAGAAGCAGGAGCTCATCCCCGATTTGTCCTTTTTCCATCATATGCCTTATGTTTCCCTTTATCAGTCGGGGCATCATAAGGCTTCTTTTTTATCTCTGGACGTAAACCATTATCAAACTTGATACACCTTGAAAACTTAGCGATATCTTCACTGTAATGTGGATAATACTTCACCAGTTCCACAAACCTCGAAGCATACTCAGTCACAGTCAATTTCCCTTGTTTCAACTATAGGAACTCAATCTTTTTCTTTCCCCGCACATGCACTGGAAAGTACTTCCTTAGAAACTCCCTATTGAACACATCCCAGGTTATCACCTCATCTATTGTAGTCAGTCTCTGACGGGTACCGACCCACCAGTCGTCAAATTCCTCATAATTGATGTGTATCAAACTGCACCTTCTCCTCCTTTGAGAAATCCATGACCCGAAATATCCTCTTGGTCTCCTTGAGCAAAGTTTGTGCCCCATCAGGATCAAACCCACCTTTGAAATTACACGGACAATTCCTCTAAAACCTCTCCAAAACGCGGGATCCATCATTCCCTCCAGTAATAGGATATTGTTACACAACCTGAGCAACAACTTGCAAAGCAAAAACAATCGCAACATTGTTCCTTTCAGCCATCTCTCTGTTTCACGTCAATAACAGTCACAATGGTTTAAAATTATTTCGACAGCATTCCACTATAATACACTAATGACTTAATAACCTGGCCGGATAAACCGACCTGCTCTAATACAACTAATGTAACAACCTTCTAAAATCCAAGGAAATATTCACAAATAATTCAATAATTAAATATGAGTAAATCACCAAAAAGGGCATCACATTTGCTTCTTATAAAACATTATAGTAAAACACATCATGCTCCGTAACACGGGTTCTCAAAAATCAATTATGTTAAGTACATCATGCCTAACAACCATATTTTTTTCAACTTAGATGCAGCAGAAATTCATAATTCAAATATATTTATTAATTACTTCTCAAATGGTTTCATCAAATCATGACAACTTGAATACCACAATGGAGGTTCAAATTTCAATTTAAACACAATAACATAGATGTTCAAACAATCAAATCTCTTCCCCGATGTTACATATTAGAGTAAGACCTCTTTATTCTACAAGAAATAAGAACACACTTCATGGCCATCCTCTAAACCTTGGCAGATTATTCTTGATTACTTGCAAGTTACCCACGTATAGAGGCAACATTTCCAAGCAGCAACGGTGAGTAAATTATAATCATTACAAAAGACATAAGGAGTAAATATAGTAGATAAATTACAACACCAAGGAAACACCACATCATCAAAGCCTCATGTCATACTCACACCTTCATAGCAATTATAATCGTTGTCAACACATAGTAATAACATCATTTATCAACTATCTCAAACACATATTCACAAAACATCAGTATAAGTAACCATTATGCAATTCCACACATAATGAAATGAACCTTCATAGAATTCATGCATGTGGTACCATAACTTCACTGATGACTTCATCATCGTTATCTCCAAAGATCCCCACCAATAGGATCGATTCTCAGTTGGAACCAAAGCACATCAATATTTGCACTTGAATTCTCACAATGGGATCGAGGCCTTCATTTGACTATTGTCCTATCAATACCACTAGACCGAAGTCCTAACAACATCACTGGACTGAAGTCCTAATCATATTCCATGAATGCATGATGCGCAACAACATAATAAACACGACCACAACTAGTAAAAAACGCATCATCATCCATAAATCCATCATTAGTCATCACATACATCATATATATATATATATATATATATATATATATATATATATATATATATATATATATATATATACACACACATACACACATAGCATCATTGCATCATCGTCACGTCATCATAGCAACAACAATTCATTGTCTACCCACACATCTTATTAAAATAATCATAGAATCATCCTATTCATTAAAAGTCTAGGTACTAGACCAATACATCTTATGACTCTTTTTATTCCACCAAAGTATAGATCACCACGTTAGCTTTCCAACACTTCGAACGACACTTCAATTGGAATCCTGAAACTCAAGTTATGACACTTTTAAAACTACTACGGTTTTCCATCTCCATATGCTCGCGCGACATGGGAGCGACAACACAACTCTTCTTTTCTAGTATCCACCGCCCGACACTACCTTTCCACCACCCGACACAACTCTTCTTCCCTTAGCGACGCCTGATGACGCTCTAGTGAGAGATCACCCCTATACAAAATCCAGGGGATTTGTTTTTAACCCCTTCCCATCGCCATCCCATCGCTTGGCGCTGCTAGAGAGAGGCTCCATCGCCTGGCGCCCATATTCATCGTCCGGTGTTGCAGTGCGAACAAGGTTTTCTGTGGTGATTTTCTACTACACAATCCTGAATTCCCGTGATTTCTTCACAATATAGTCCAAATTTTTATATTAACTCACATAAAATCACCATACAACAAACCCACAATATTATAGGCATATTATACGCAAACTCATGGAAAATCATCATGGTAATTTCATCAATTTCATAACAAAACCCCAAACAATCATACAATTATCTAAACCTTAGATCAACTATAATAATGACGATAAACACCCCTTTACCTTAAGATTATTGCTAGCTTCTGATTCCTCTTTGCGTTCTACAATTCCTCTTTACCTCTATGTGCCCTAGCTTTTGCTCTTCCTCTGACTCTTTGCCCAAAATCTATCGTACCGAATAAGTGCTTCTAAAATCCCAATTCTCTTATGTCAAACTTACACCTAGGACCTTAATATGTCTTTCCACCTTTGTGTTCACTTAACCTCTTACAATTGGTAACTTTGGCCTTCTAATTTGTAACACCAATATTACTTTATTTACTAAATAAAATAATTCTACTTAATTACTTTAATTATTTAAAATTATAAAAAATACTCCATATCTCATAAATTCCCACTACAACACACATGTCATCGCATTAAACCTCATATTCATCAAATCATCGCAATCACTCACAATTAAATCACAAAATTCACAAATAGATAATAAAATAAATAATTTAATTATTTTGGGGCGTTATAAAGTGCACATCTTTGCTATTTTTGTCATGTTCTACTTTGGTATGTCTTTTGTCAAACACATGACTCAAGCCTTCATACACTCCGCAAAACTCCACAACTTCAATAGTACAATTTTTATAAACCTCTTATCCAGTCTTAATATTTATTTCTAATTAGACCTTCACACTCTATTTAGCCTCATGTTTGAACTACTTCATCTCTTTTAAGCCTAATCCACTCGTTTTTTGGTGGCATAAATTTAATTTGTTGGATATTACTTTGCGTATTAGTGAATTTATCCTGAAAACCTAAACTAATATTATATTTCCTCACATTGACTAAAATATTCACTACTAAGTTAACAAAAAGAATATAATAATCCATGTGTTCCCTTTGATTCTTCCAATACCAATTAATGAGGCAAGATGTTTCCCATATGACTTTCCATTTATATTTCTCTCTTGTACTTAAATTACACCTCGTGTTTAAATCAATCCCTACAAACAAATCATGAAGAGAAAGGATTTAAAGTGGATAATCATTGAAAGGAAGACTCCAAGAAAAGGTACGACAGTTGAACAAAGTGGTTAAAGGACATCATAAGAAACATGGTGGTGATCAAAAATTAGAGGAACAATGTACAATCTGACCTAGGGAATTATGAAGAAACTAGAATACTTATATCAGAGACAGGCGTTGATGCAAATATCTTGGACATTTTATCCATTATTTATAAAAGGATTTATGACCAAGCTAGTGATTTCTTCAAGTATGAGGAAAGTATTCTAAAGTGGAAAGGCTGTGTCAAGAGAAAATAAGGGTTGAAAGAAAGTTGTCAAGGAGAATCTCATGGTTGAAAATTATAGGAGTACACTAGGGCTCGGCTTCAATGCAACCTTGAAGCAATCAATTTTGGGGATTTGTTCCAAAAGAGAAAGTGTTTCTCTCATATAAGACCACTTAGCACTAAAAATAAGGAGAATTCTTTAATTTTCTAAGATATGTTACAATTTGGGTGTCATTACAAATAACAAAAATATTCTTTGTAATTCTTATTGCCCTCTGATTCAGGATCAAACTCTATAACTTAAGCTTACCCTTACAACATGAATCAAAATTCTAGAGAATCGAGTAGGAACGTCCCTATCAAGTAAATTGAAGTCCCTAAGGATTTCGGTGATATGTCTGAGTCTTGGTTAAACAAAGCCAATGAAGCGAGAGAAGTTGGGAATAACATATCTATAGTTGAATATTCTGGGGGGACCAAATTAGGCTCACAAACATGAATCATGAGAAGATTAGAACGATATAAGTTGTTATTGCAGCGATTCTAGATTCAAGTGATTTGGATTCAGATGATGACACCTTACATTGGCTATTAATGTAAGAAGCTCAAGTGTGGAGCCTTCTTCAATTTTAAGGCTAGCAGTCAAGTTTTCTTTTCAGTTCAATTGTTTTTGGACTTGTTTATATGATTATTCTGTAAGGGCTCTATAGCCTTTTGTGTATGGGTTGTCTAATATTGTTGTGCATCTTTTGATGTTGATTCTATTATGTTTTCATGTTTTGGTTATGTATGGACTACCATAATAACATTGTATGATTGATCTTATGCATGTTATATTATATGCGTGTTGACTTCTTTGAAGAACTAACCCTTTGCTAAATTATGGCAAAAGTGAGGAGTAATGGTAATAAGTGGTGAATGAAGGTTCAATGAAACACGAGAAAGGAGGGGTCTAGATTAGGTTTCTATAAATAAAATCTTTTTGAACACCCAAAGATCAAACCATACTCGTGCAAAAGTATAAAACAATAATAAAAGACACAACTATTTTTATCCTAGTTCACAATTAACTAAGTTAGTCCAGTCCACTCACCATAGTGATTTTTCCTTATAAATAATGACTTTATACATTAATCAATTCTATATCAATTCTATGATACAACATTAAGACTAATCATTGAAGACTTCTCGAGGATCCTGACTAAACCTTTAGTCCACCAAGGAAAACAACCTCGATAACATTTATTATTGACATCTCAAGGATTCTAACCAAACCTGGTCTCTCGAGGAAATTAACCTCAACAACAATTATTATTGGCATCTCAAGGATTCATACCAAACCTGCTCCCTCAAGGAAATTATCCTCTCATGGTTAAGATAACAAAGTTTTGTGTATACAGTGTTGATTCTTCATAAAGCTAATTACACGTGGTTTTAATCATAAAAGATAACACTTTAAGAGATTTGAAATCAATGTTTTTAGTGTTTCTCTTTGTTTTCTCTGAAGATCTTCATATCACGTGCTCTTCTTTTGTTGTTGATAATACTTTGTTGTATTTGATAGCACCATTATTTTTCTTCTTTGGATCCTGATGCATTTACATTATTGAGCATAATTAATCTTTTTCATTCTTGTTCTCTATTGCATGTAAATGATTTCTTCAAGTTTAGATCCATATATTCATTTAGAGTAACATTCATCTTCTCACTAACTCATTTTAGCTCTTGTGTTTTTTCACATATTATCCTTTTATGTGTGCTTCTTCTTATTTGAGATTTCTTTCTTCCTCTTTTAGCAGCTTCTTCTTTTTTCTTCTTTTTCTCACTCGCTCATGTGTGTATTATCTACATTATTGTTACACAGTTCTTCACACTCTTTATCAATCTTCCAATTTCTCTTTAAATAGATAAAGAAAATAAATATGTTATAGAAATATATATTGAGTATCCACGCATCAGATAGATGTTGGAGACGTTACCTAGATAAATATTAGAGAGGTTGTAACATCACTAGAATGAGACATGTGAACTGGAACGATACAATGAAAATTGTAAGAATAAGAAGTGTTTCTACATCTGGCCTTGTGATTTTGATGATAACATCACATGTTATCTTAGATAACAGTTGTATACACCAATGGTTTCGTTCCAGTGTGTAGCTGCTGCTAGAATGTTATGACTCTAATACTAAGGCATGAGACACCATTAGGTTCTGAACATACACTATAGATGAAAATATGTGGTTACGTGTTTCGTTAAAGTCAAGGTTCTTAATCTATCTTCGGCAACATGTCTAAGAAGGGTTAGTACAAGAGGTTCTGATCTTGACTTTATGGTTTAGCTTTGGAGTCCTTCTGAAGCTTTACCACTGGTGTTACAAGTTCTGAAGATTATGAAGACAAGGTTCTGCTGAACAAGTTTTGATGATCTAAAGAAAAGAACATTCTTACAACCAAGTGTTGAAGACTGTGAAGAGAAGTTCTGAAGACTCAAAGACTTATGTTCTAAGACTTAAGAAAGATTTTTCTACAAAAAGCTTCAACATTCAACATTCAAATATTTGAAGCCTCTGATGACAAGAAGAAAGTTCAAATGGTTAACGTGTGATGTTGTATAAAAGGTACATAAAGTGTTTGTTACCTCTATCCTCTAGGGTGGCGTAAGGACAATTCTTTATATTGTACTGTCAACCATTCTCATTGTGACCGTTGGGAACAAATGGTTTTATTAATAACTATCTTTCTTTACTTAACAGATCTATGTTTACAAGCTAAATAGAAAAACATTATTCAGAGAAAAGGTGGAAAACTATCATTGAACTGTGACAGTATACAAAAATATTATTTTATATTGTCTAAACTATTACACTTTATTCTATCTCTTGAGATCTAATCATTGGTGCAGGAAAAGTCCTTTCAATCTTCACAAGGTCTCTCTCTGTAAAAGTATATAAATGAAGATTGAAGATGCAAAAGAAAAATGTTGAATGAATAGCCAACAAGATTCATCCTATGGAAGGAAATAAGTGGATGCTGAAGATGTTAAAGCTGCAATGCTACACATTCTGAACACCACTAAACAAGAGGGAAAAGAAAGAAGATTTCATCAATATTTCATTCAACTATCATCATATACATCTTGAATGAGACAGAAGAAGCAAGGATTTTTTGCTCATAGCTTGCTCAAAGAAGAAGAAGAAGAAGACTACAAATGTTATTCTACTTCCAATCAAATACATCTTAGTAGACTCAGAAGAAGAAAGGAGTTGATGCTCGGATCACGCTCAACAAGAAGATGAAGAAAAACACTACAAGATGCTACCCAAACTTATGATCATATACATCTTTGTAGAAAATTTTGATGAACACTAGAGTTGTTGATCGTAGAGTGTTTCTATTCATATCTCTTTATGTAAATTGTTTTAACACTTGAGTTGTTACTCAAAGAAGTTTTGAACAATATGTGCTTAAAAACTTATGTAATCTTCTTAGAAGAAGCACCCATGTAAACAAAAGATCACCATCAACTGTTGTTGATTAATTCCTTGGGAGACTTGGTGAAGTCGGATCTTAAGAAGACAATGGTTGCAGTCATAATGGGAAATCCTGATAGGAGATCTTGCGAGATTGGATTTTGTTGCGTCGATGATAGTCATATCTAAAAGGGGATCAAGTTAAGGTCATCCATATGAGATCACTTATGTATATCATTATGAGGAAATCTTGATAGGATATTATGAGGAATCATATTCTATTGGGTTAATGAACATTATATTTGGTTGGATCACTGAACGTGTCATTGTGCATTAGTCATCGGCAGTTGTCCGTGCAAGTGTAATTAGTTTGTTTATAGTGTATTAAGTGCTTGGATAAGGGGAAATCATCCTTCCGAGGATGGAAAAATATCCTAGTTTATGGAGAACCTGGATAAAGTACTTGTGTCATTTTATCTTCACTGTCTCTCTTGCATCTATCATTTGAGAGCTTAGATTTTCTAAGGGGAATGTTTTATATGAACACAAATCAAACCCCCATTTCTTGTGTTTTCTTTACCTTAAATTGGTATTAGAGATAGGATTTATTATTGATTCAAGATCAAACACATAACCTTGTAGAGAGATCTAGTTAGAGAAAAATTCTATAGCTGCCTGATAGAAAGCTTTTCTGATTCAAAACTTGTTCTGCAGAGGATTCAAAACTCTGGGCCAGAATTAGAAATATGAAGACAAAATTCCTGTAGCAAATTCTCAGGATTATGAAGACTCAAGTATCTGATGGAAAGGAAAGATATCTTCTCATTCAACAGAAGATCTCCATTAGAAGTAAGGATTATTAGTCAAAGTTCTCCAACTATCAATTGAAGTTGTCATTCAAATTCAACCGCTTGCAATGGATCTAATCAACTTCATCTTTTCTAATCAACTTCATCTTATGAAGATCCATAAAAATATCTAAGAAGAATGAAGCCTCTCAAATATGCACTCCAAGGATCATAAGAAGAATTTTCTCAAATGGAAGGAAGAAATAATTAAGATAGGCAGAGATAACCTCAAGAAGGAAGATTCAACAATATCTTTGAAGAACAAAGAAGCAAAGAAAACAAAAGATAATTGAGCCAAAACATTCTCTGTTTATTTCATGAAAAAGTTCAAGCTAACAATCCCATGATAGATGATCTACAATAGTCAAAGGAAATCAAACAAAAAGAAGAGTCATCTGATGGAATTTCAATTGGTGCGCCTAAACTCATAAGTAATGAAGCTACTACAGAGACTCAAGTGTGATGACTGGTTTTTTCATCGGTTGTTTTAAAAAAAATGAAGTCGCCACCTAATTTTATTTGTTCTAAAAAGAACGGGAAAATATAGATAAAACCTACAGAGATGGATAAGGCGGTCTACGTGACCAAAAGAAATGAATTCGGGAGTCGGTTATGTAAGGGGAAGGTATTAGCACCCCTTACATCCATCGTACTCGATGAGACCCATTTAGTTCTAAGTGTTTGTGTGTTAAATTGCTAAGTTCATGAGTTAAGATCGAAAATAAAAGAAACAGGTTTATTTATTATTATTTTGAGTTGGCACGGTTTCAAAACCGTGTGCCTACGTATTCCTTGTGCAATGGGAAAGTCAAAACTCCGTAGTTCCTCTTGAAAAGTTTTTATTGGTTGTGTTGATTTTATAAGAAAAATCGCTTTAGACATTTCAAATGCTTGAACTTGGACTTGTTTTGTTTGTTTGAAAAGCTTAAGTCTTCGATCGTGTTTGAAATTGCACACTCTTTGTAAGAAAAGAGTTTGATGATCGCATATGAGCGATAAAAGCGTTTGAGTGAGTTAGTTATTTTTATGGAGACAGTATTGGACCATAAGCGTTCAACGGCTAATGCCCCAAATACTCGGATGAGTGACGAAACATCCTAATCATCTTTTCTACTCAAAAGTTTGTTGAGAAAAGGTGAGGTGAAACAAGGTTCACGTTAATTAGATTCATTTAAGAAGTCAAACATATAGTCGAGGGTCGAGGTGACTACCATATGTTTGTGAGAGAGAAGTAGAATATTTATTTATGAAAATATTTTGAAAAGAATCTCGACGTTGGATCGAGGTTTAGAAATTTAATTATGAAAGTGTTTTGTAGGAGGTTTTAAAAATAATTTTGAAAAGTGAAGAATATTCACAAGAAGTTTTGAAAAAAATTTAAGTTTGAAGGTTGGAAAGAAAACATTTTTTTAAAAAGTATTAAGAAATACTTCAAATGTCTCATTTTTAACTTAATTAAAATATAATCAAAAAGAAAATATTTTTGAATTTTTTTGACATAATCATAAAATAGGTATATTAAATGACAAGTGTTCAAAAAATCATCTCAAAATGAGAAGTTTTGATTAGTTTTTTGAAAATGTTTTAAGTTTGCTAGAAATTTTGAGAAAAAAAGAGTTTTTTTTGTCCTAAGGAGGTTTGAACATTGGACATTTGACTTAGAAATGAAGATTTTCCATTGAGCCATTTGCTTGACTTGTCATTTAATTACCTTGCTTAGAAGAAATTTTGAAAAAAAGAAGTTTGGAAAAAAAATCCAGAAGTTGGACTTCTAAAGGGTTCAGAAGTTGGTTTGCTTCTGGAGGATCAGAAGCTAACTTGCTTCCGGAGCGCTTTGGGCTAGTAGTTTCTGGGCATGAGAAGGCTGGCAGCTTCTGGGGCGCAGCTTCTGGCTGTTGGCTGTGTGAGAAGCATGTTGAGAAAGAAGTACTATAAGTACTTCTAGAGATAGAAGTACTATAAGTACTTCTAGAGATAGAAGTACTATAAGTACTTCTGGATAAAGTGGAAATGAAGAGCTTCTAGGGGTAGAAGCTTCAGAAGCACTTCTGGAGGCTGAGCCTCAGAAGGACTTTTGGAGAAACAACCTTCAGAAGCTTGTTATTTCCTTTTGTAAAAAAAAGGTTCCAGGGGGATTCAAACCCTGGACCTTGTGGGAAAGGAAAGTTTTAAGGCGTGCTGGCTTTACCACTGGGGTGGCTATACATCCATTGTTTTAACTTAAACTACAAATATATATTTTAAGTCCAGCTTCAGAAATTGAAAATTACACTTCATCTTCTTCACTGAGCAACGCGCGAACATGCCCATGGCTGAGATTTGAAGTTCTTCATTTCTTGATCAAATTTAAAAGTTCAAAATACAATTTTGTCTAAATTTTCATCACGATTTTGAACATGTATTTTGTTAAAATTATTAATCAAAGATGAACACGAATTTTAACAACCCCAATTTAAACCCTAACTGAAAAAGTGATTAATTCTTTAAACTCAGTTGATTTTAGTTTATATTAAAGATCCAGATAGCTTTAGTGATTGAATATCTACATTTTCCTTTTCAATTTTAAAGCTAAAAACGCATGAATGGAGGTATCTAAGTTTTGAAAACTCACCTCTTGGTATGAAATACCAGATCGAGTTTGGCTACTTCCAGATGCAAAGTAATGATTGATTAAGCTTCCTTGAACCTCACTGAGTGTATTATGCTACTATGTAAGCTCAAATAAGTCAATGTAAACAAATATTTAGTCTCATTATACTTTTGATTATCTAGTATATTTAAATATTAATTAAATAACTTATTTACATATGTTCAAATGATAAGGGCTTTTTAAGTAGACTAATCAGACTTTCGAAATGGCCCGACTCAAGTTGAAAAATAAGTTTTGTTATACCACATGTTAGACTTGGGCTTTGAATTTTTTAGCAAACCAGATTCAGACTTGATAAATCCTAACTCGGCTCCGTCTATTCTCATCCTTAGGGTTGTTCAAAAGAACCAAAGAGCTGTACCGAACCGAACTGAACCGAGGTTAAAATAACTGAACCATTAGTAATGGTTAGTGAGCCAAACTTATACACTATTAATGGTTGTAGAATTGAACCGTTAAGTAATTGACCAATCTCAAATTATTCCTGAACTGAACTGTTGTTACTTAAGTTTTAAAATTGAATTTTTTTAATTAAAAAAGTCAATTATCTCGAAAAACAAAAAAGTTGAATTTTTTGAAAATAAAAAAGTTAATTTTTTTGAAAATAAAAAAAAAAATCGACTTTTTTGAAAATCAAAAAGTCATTTTTTTCCAAAAATAAAAAAGTAGATTTTATGAAAATAAAAAAAGTGAATTTTTGACAATCAAAATGTCAATTTTTTCGAAAAATAAAAAATTCAATTTTTCAAAATAAAAAAAGTCGATTTTTTCGAGACTCAAAAAGTCAATTTTTTTGAAAATTTAAAAATTCAATTTTTTCGAAAATCAAAAGGTCATTTTTTTCGAAAAATAAGAAAGTCGATTTTCCCAAAATAAGAAAGTCAGTTTTTTTTTCAAATATAAAAAAAGTCGGTTTTTTTAAAAAAAAAATACAAAACCCGATTTTTTCTAAAACCAACAAGTCAATTTTTTTGAAAATAAAAAAATTGATTTTTTCCGAAAATTAAAATATCGAATTTTTCGAAAATCTTAAAAAAATATATTAAATAGGTTTTTCTATTCGAACAAATTCAAAACCAAGTATAACGGTTTAGTTCTTTTAACAAATGATTCAATTTGTAATAAATTGATTTCTAATGATTTGATACCGTTCGGAATTCTGAATCATTATACCAAACCAAAACTTTTGATTCAGTTCACTTCTAAAAAAATTGAAAATGTTCAATTCAATCTAAATAAATTTATATAACTTTTAATTCGGTTCAGTTCAATTTTCTAACAGAAATGTACCATGAATACTTCTGTTAAAATATATCAATAATTAAAATTAAAAATAGTGCTAGAATAAAATAATAATTTATTTTATTTTTTATTAAGTTAACTTATATTTACATTAATGAATAAGAGTAAATACTATTATTATGTTAATAATTATTATAAAATTATTTAAATTTATAAGAATTTGACCAAAACCAACAAATATTCATTTCAACTTTTAAACAAACAACTCAGCTAGTAAATACTCATTAAATAGTCAGTGAAATTCTTTTGACTATTTTTAACTTGGATACATCAGAATTGTAAAATAGTTAATAATTTTATTTTATAAATAAAAATCCATTTAATATTATTATTATATAAAAAGTATTAGAAAACTACAAACAAAAATAATTTGTGGTTGTAACTTTAACAAATGTAATAATAGACAGACATTACTTTTTAAAAAAGTATAATAAAGTAAAATAATAATACTATTGTGATTACAATTAAAATATTAAAACTAAAAATTATACATATTTTAAATAAATTACTTTTTAAAATATAATATAACCTTATAAAATTAAATTTTAAATGGAAACAGAGTATAAATAAATATTATATTTTATTGAATTTCAAAAAGAAGACCCAAAAAATAAATCTATGGGCCTAATTTTTAAAACCATTTTAAAGTAGTACGTAGTATTTGAAAAACTGGAAATTATTATTAATAACTTTAATGGTCATTTAATAATTATCTTATATAATTTTGAAATATATTCTTTAAGATTATAAAGTCAATATCTTTATCAAATATGTGAAGTGTAAACGAGTGGAAATGGACAAAAGGACACTTTTAATAGATTAAAAAAAGTGAATTTTCTTTATAAACGTGTGTATTTAATATATTAAAATTTAAATAATTAACTTTTATAAAGAATATATTTTTTTTAAAATTTATAAAATATATTTTTGAAATATTCGTTAACAGGACACTATTATTATTATTATTATTATTATTATTATTATTATTATTATTATTATTATTATTATTATTATTATTATTTATAAGATTATAATATATAAAGATTTTTTTAATGTTGAGTATTTCAATTCGTGTATTGAATACACAATTTTTTAATGAAAATCTATCAATTTAAGGCTCTATTTGTTAAAATTAACTAGTAGTGGGGTAGTTGATCACTTGTAGTTGGTAGCTCATAGCTTCTTTTTTTTTTGACAAAAAACATCTCATTCATTAGAATAAAATTTGAGAGTACAAACATGAACAAAGATATTGTGTTAGGACATTCCCCTAGCACAATTTAACAACAACACTACTAATTAAGCCGAACAAGTTTTGGGCAGCAAAAATCTTAAAGAAATTACAAACTAAAAGGGAGACACAAAACCAAATCCTTGATAGTTGGTAGTTAATAATTGGTAGCTGATAAATTAAATTGAGTGTTTGGTAAATTAACTGTTATACTAGCTGATAAATATAAAATGACATAAAAGGACATTCTTAATTAATAAATTGATAGTTTTGATATATTTTTGTTAAAATAATAACGGTATGAATGGAAGAAAGAGTAACAAGTTAAAAGTTACAAGCTCAAAAGCTACTTAAAATAGCTTTTGAAAAAAAAGCTAAAAGTTAGTAAAAAAGATACAAATTAAAAGTTAAATGACAGTTATCAATCAGAACTAGGGTATGAATGGAAGAAAAAGTCTCAAGTTAAAAGTTACAAGCTCAAAAGCTACTTAAAATAGCTTTTGAAAAAAAAGCTAAAAGTTAATAAAAAATTACAAATTAAAAGTTAAATGACAGTTATCAACCAGAACTTTTTTGTTAATATGAACTGAAAAACTAAAAGTTAAAAGCTCTTTTTTGTGTTATCAAACAAACCATAAGTCTTTAAAGAGTTCCTTTAGACTTTGTGTGTTTTGGAGGACAGTGAAGAGGATGGATTTTAAAATAGTACAAGGATTTGACGAGGGATTTGAAGGATTTTTTAAGAGCTTAGATAAATTATTCAAATATAATTTATATTGTCATAGTATTTCAAAAATTAAAAATATGTTAATGATAAATACTCTTTTATAATTTTTTAAAAATTAAAAAAATTTCTATATTTTTAAAAGGGTTAAATAAGTTTTTGGTCTCTATAAATATTGAAGTTTCATTTTTAGTCCCTCCTGGATTTTGGCAACGGTTTTAGCTGGCTTTGACAACGGTTTTTTTTGTAAAAACTATTGCCTAAAGGCAGGAAGAGACTAAAAATGAAAACTGCAATATTTATAGGGATCAAAAACTTATTTAACCCTTTTTAGAATTATCGTTTTTCGAAACCCACCATTCTCCTCCTCTCCAAAATGAAAAACAAAGTCTTAGAGCATGACAATTTTTTACAAAAATTTCAATTAATGGTCAATATAACACACGAATTTTAAAATTTTAAAATATTAAATAATATATTTTTAATTTTTTTTTTAAATCGGTAATAAACTAGTATCCAAACACAAACTTAATGATGTTTCAGATATTACTCTATAAAAGCCGAACGATACAAGGAAAATAACACACAATCAAAATTTGATTCCTTGTTAATTTCTTGAAACTCTATTGCGACTATGAATAAGAAGAAGGTGAATCGTGCTCGTACAAAAATAAAGAAGATTGATTTAAAGAAGGTAAGAAAAATTGCAATTCCTTTTGATATTTCAACCATTGTTATAATTCCAGCACGTTTAATTCTATAAATTAAGTATCTCATACCCCAAAATTTGCCCTCCTACTCCTTAAGACATTTCTCATGTCCATACTCAAGGATTCCTCGAGGTTGACAGACAAACCTCTCCTGACAATCAACCCAAACTAGGGTTTGACAATTCTCAGATCAAGATGGGTTCTCAGCACCTCCAATGGTCATCATGCCTCCTCACATGTTTCAATGAATCTCCATGACAAGATTCAAGCCTCACAGGTCAAATTTCCTCAGACAATTGCTTAGATGGTTGAAAATCAGTTGTATTTGGCAAAAGTCAACGTGGTCAACATCTGATCAAACTTCATATTTTTTGGTCAACATCCTCATTTTGAAGTGACATTCATCATTTGATCAAGGGTTGATCATGATTCATCAAGAAAACTCAAGATTTGCTCAAAAGTCAAACTTTCCAAATTAGGGTTTTCTAGTGAAAAGTCAACTGAACTTTGACTGATCATAACTTCTTCATACTTTGTCAGAAATTTTTCCACCACCTCTCATTTTGAAGGAAATTCAATTCCCTACAACTTCATGTCTCACAAGAATGTTCAAAAAATGCTTCATTTGGAAGATATGGATCAAAACATTACAGGTCCTTTTCAAAGTCAACAAAAAGTCAACTTTTTGTAATGAAGATTTATTGAGCATGGTAACTCCAATTGAGATGAAACCAAAGAGGTTGTTTAGAGGACACCTAGAGCTTCCTAAAAAGTCCAATAACATGCAAAAATGTGGAAAATTGAGCAAAATACACCTTGCACAAGTTGGGCATTTTTGAAGAAGTGCACCAAGAGAGATACTTGTCAAAATCCAAAATTTTGCAAATGGGCCTAGTTTTTCTTCATTTAAACTTGTTCCTTAGACAATTTGGAACATCCAAGCCCAATGCCACGAACTTTAGCTTTATTTTTCTATTTAATTTGATTTTATTCATTTAAATACAAATTAAATTAAAAAATAAGGTATAAAATCAAAATTAATTGCAAAATTGATTTTTCTCTCATTCTTGAGATCCAAGCAACTCATAAAAGCTGGCAAATTTCAAAATTATCATTGATTTGGCAAGAATTTGATTGAAATTGATCAAAAAAGATAAGATTTGATTTTGTACAAAATCAAATAATTTTGCATTGATTGATCATGAAATCCACACACAATGATGAAAAAACACTCAAAGAAACCAATGATTCAAATTGCATTCCATTACATTTTGGTTTGATTCTTACTCTTCTTCAAAATTCAATTCGCATTTATCATGCATTTTTAACATGTTTTGATGTTCGTTTTGTGTTTAGAACAAAGTTTGCAAGCTTTCTGGATGATTTAATTGCATTTACATGGTCTGAAACACGAATTACCATGATTAGGGTTTTCTGAACCAGTTTGGGGTTTCTCTAAATCGGTTAAATTGGACGAAACCGATGCCACCATTGTGTTTAGAATTCAATTTACAATCGATTCATGTACTCACAATCCATTTATACTGCTTGTATGGAGTTTTCGAAATTGCAGGGGCTGTAGCGTCGAACCAAGGCCGACGCTACCTTTCAAGAAATTTAAACGAAGAAGATGATGTTCTTCGCGCGTGATTTGAATTCCCAGAAATCAAGTTTGTTTAAAAACGCTTCATTTCATTTACTTGACACCAAGTGCGCGTTGGCCCAGTGGTTAAGGCATGGAAGCGTGACGTGTTGCCAAGAAGTCACCAGTTCGATCCCTGGCAAGACCATATATTTTTGCTTCTTTACAAACTAACATGTTTTTCCACTTTTCTTATTATTTTCTTTAATATTTTGCATCTAATTTAATTTATCTTCAATGTTTTTTATCATGCATCTAAAAAACTCCAAAAATATTTTTCTTTTTGCATTATTATCAGAAAATCTTTATTTAATTTTTAGCATTAAAATTATTTTTTTTGCATGCATATTTTATTTAATTGCTAATTAATCATTAAATTGCCTTTTAATTGCATTTAAATTATCAAATCAATTCAGAAAATTACCAAAAAATTATCTTATCATATTAATGTCATTCTTAACACAAAATATTTTCTGATCCAAAAATATTTATTTTTACTAACATTTTCCTCTTATGCAATTTTCTCGTATTTTCCGATTATGTATCTGTTCACAGGTTGTAACGTTTCGGACGATTTTTCTTGTTTTTCTTTTTCAATTATGTAATTGCCTATAGGATGTAATAATTTAATTAGGACTTTTATTTTCCGCGCTCCTATTATGTAACTGCCCCAAAGCCATGTAATAGCGTAGGACTTTATCTTTCCGCACTTTACTTTCCGCAATTTATTTTCCGCACCCTATAAACTGCTAGTAATTAGGCGTGAATGGAAAGACAAAAATGAACGTAGATTACTACTAATTGCAAGATAACATATCTGAATTTGATACACTCTTTTCACACATGCACCCCTTAGGGTAATTCTCTCTCGTTGCCTTACGAATACAAATGGTCAAGTCCCTCGAGCGTAGAGGTATCCTAGCACCGTTGCCTTCAAAACAAATCATCATAGTCCCTTCGATACAAAGATCATAGACCCACGATGTCGCCTACGAATACATGATCTTGACCCTCGATTGTTGCCTACGAAAAGTGATGATCGTCCCTTCGAATGTGCTAGGATACTTCCTACAAGTTGCCTTCTATGACCATTCGATGTCCCTTCGAATGTCCCTTCTACATCCAACGAATGGGGTTACCTACCAACTAATGGTATGGATAGCACTATTCTAAAGGAACGTAAAATAACACGAAAACGACCAATTCTGAGTAGGTAATAAAGACTTTTAGTTGCTTGCTCTATCAAAATGCTTTTCACACCACACACTTTTGTCAAAGTTCAAACTCTTTCAAAAAAAACGAAACATTTCCGAACACTTTGTATACATTCCTACATGAATCATTACAAAGTCAAAGCGAAATGCCTTTTTCAAAAACATTTTTTGTCAAACACACAGAAAGCAATTTTAAAGATGATCTAAGAGCAACTAAGAGCCCGTAGATAACTACGGATGGAAAGGGGTGCTAATACCTTCCCTTTTCATAACCATTCTCCGCACTAGAATCTAACGAAGGTCTTTTTCTGTACTTTTTACCTTCCCTTAATTGGATAAAAGAAAAGTCGGTGGTGACTCTTGCTATCGCAACATTTGCGATACAAAAACCTCAAAGTCAGTTCACCGTATTACATCGACGCCGTTATTACTTCGCCAATAGGGTTTCATATCCCTTTCACTTCCAAGATTTGTTTTGAATGTATGAATAATGTGGCCAAGTACAAAGCTTGTATCTTTGGGATCGAAGAAGCCATTGATTTGAGAATCAAAATATTGGAAGTATATGGGGATTCAACTCTGGTAATTAGCCAAATTAACGGAGATTGGGAGACTCGTCACCCTAATCTGATTTCGTACAGAGAGCATGTCTTGAAAATGATCTCATACTTTGATGAGATTACTTTCAATCATATTCCAAGAGAAGAGAATAACTTGGAAAACACATTGGCTACTCTGTCATCCATGTTTAAAGTTAAATGGGCTAATGAAGCCTCCTCTATCACCATCATGAGGTTGGATGAGCCAGCATTTTGTTATGAGATGGAAGAGGAAGTTGACGAAAAGCCTTGGTTTTATGATATCAAAAGGTATCTTGAGACTAAAGAATATCTAGAGGATGCTTCGATCACTGATAAGAAGACTTTGCGGAAGTACTCTGCCATGTTTTTCCTGAACAATGGTGTGTTGCATAAGAGGAATTATGATTCTCTTTTGCTCAGATGCGTGGATAGACACGAAGCAAGCAAAATTATAGCAGACGTAGTCAAAAAATACTTCGCATAAAATAGACTTGCTAAGTTGACTATCTCAGGTAGAAAAGGGTAGTCCCGACGAACCTGGTGAGAGGTTCGGGCAAAAGTTAGGGACAAGAAAGAGTGGCAGAGTGAAAAATAAGGACACCCACTAAGTTGGGCTGGGCCCGTCAAGGGGAAAATTAGGCAGAAAGGGTATCCGGGTGGATCGAAAACCCGAAAGGGCGATGCAGGCAAAAAAGGGATTTAAAGCGAATGACTATGGTCTGTATTGCATGTGTGTTTCTTTACTCCATTATAATGGTTAACCTGGAAGGGTATGGAATCAGTCCAATTAGTTTGTCCAGAAAGCAGGATGGCTGAGGTGCTTTGAGGACATGGAGGGTTATAGCGAAGTCAGATTTTTTGAAATCCGTCGTTACATTGCCATTTATGTTTCTCCATGGCTTTGTAATGTATGCAATTACCTCTTTTTAGGAATTGCTTCTTGATGTAAACGCCTATTTATGGGCCGTGCGATTAATAAAATTTCAATTTTTTTATCCAAACTATGTTTCATTTTCTTTATTTTACTGATTTGTTTGCAAAAATACATCCGACATTTTTGATAAATTTTTGCATTTTTAAAATGTTGTTGCTACAATACATGATGTAAATTTTTGAAATTGCTTAAGATTTTAGGTGTTGGTGACGGTATCCAAAGTTCGCCACTCCGTGCTCGAAGATGTTGTTATGACTTACAACTTGCAGGTATGTGATGGGTTATCAGTGTGAGGGCCCTTTTCCCTAGTGAAGATTACATCTCAATCCAGGTTCATCCCCTGTTGAAGCCAATTCTCAAGCACAATTCATTTCCAGAAGGTCCTGATGGATTGATTTTTTTATCGGTGATTTGTGCTTTGACATATTGATATTGTCGTACTCCCCAATATAAGCCTTGATGTTGTTTGAGGCTTATCCCTAGTGAGGCCGATTCTCAAGCAAAATTCATTGCCAGAAGGGCTCGATGGGTTGACTAGTTCCCCAATGATTCACACTTCGACATATTGACATTATCATAATCCCCAGTGCAAGTTATGGGTATCGATCTCAGGTAAATCCCCGATGAGGTCATTGATACTTATTCTAGGATAAATTCCCCACTGAATGTACGTCGAATTCTAAAATCATCATTGATAGAAGGTTCTAGCCTTTATTCTCAAAGAAGATGGTGTTTGAACCATTGACTGAGGGTTGATATCCCCAGTGAGCATGCTTTGACAAATGGATTGTTGTTGTATTCTCTAGTGAACAGTGCCTTGCCCATCAAAGTTCCTAGTGTATAAAGTGCACCTTGGCTGATTGATTTTATTCCTCGGTGTAAGTCGCATTCTTTCGTTCGACGTTCACCTTGAATATCATCAAGAGATATAATCTCGAAGAAGCCATCTTGAGACAAAAATATTTGTTTCCCTAGTGGAGTTGGATATCTGAATGTATTCCCCAATGTAGCTTTCTATCCGAATCAGATTTCTCTTTCCTAAGTGAAGATTAATCATTCATTTGCCGGTATTTCTACGCTGATGTGCATTCCTCATTCGAAGTCTCCCCAGTGTGGTATTGCTATTGAGATCTTTATTCTTGGAGACAAAAGTTGTTATGTTCTCCCCGATGGATTCTTGGTTGAAAGATTCATATCCCCGCGAAAAGATTGATCCACCGATGAAGTCTAATGCCATTTGATTTACTCGAGATGCTAATGACCACTCGTAGATGTTTGCGAATTTCCCCATGAAGTGGTGTTCCCCAATGAAGTTTCTTTCAGAATTCCCCGTGAAGTCTTCCAAATTCCCCAGTGAAAGTAGGAGAATTCTCTAGAGAATTTTTTTCTATATCCTCAGTGAAGAGTAATAACTCTCTCCACAGAAAGTAAGATTGGTTTGAAGTCCAATTCGATTCTCCCCAAGTGAAGAACGCTTCCCATATTGGAATTGCAATTTATCTTTGCAATTGTTCTCCAAAATCCACTCCCTAGTGGTACCTCTCTCTTGGATGTTAATGGCTTCTTAGTAGCCGATCACCAATGTTATTACTTCTCATTTAATCGTTCAAGCATGCATTCATTACATTGCATCTACCTCAAATGCGTAGCATTCCGTTGATTGGGAGCATTACACCATGAAAATTCAAGTATGCATATTAAGTGTTTGTCAATTATGTGTACCCAGAAGAAATAAACAATCTCTGTGGTTTACCCTCAAGATTTTTCTCAATGGATTTTTGTTTCCCTATTTGCCACTTCAAACTAAACGTCTAATGGGAATCCATTCCCTCTCCAATGAGTCTTATGTGACGTATTTTACCTCATTCAGGTCAGGCCATGTCGCCTTTTTCCCAGTAAGTCCGCTTTCTTCCGGAGTTCTTCGTATTTCTTGAGTTCACCTTCTCCTGGTGCTCTCTTTGGAAAGTCTCACCTTCTCCCTGCGCTCTTTCTATGGTTGGTTCGTCTTCTCCTGACGTCCTACCCTTCTGTCAAATTCACCTTCACCCGGTGCTCATTTTCGAGAGTCTTGTCTTCTGCTGACATCTCTCTTTGGTGTAGATTTCACCTTCTCCCAGTGATTTCTTCCCTAGTTTGTTCACCTTCACCCGGTGCTCCCTTTTAGAGTCTTGTCTTCTCCAACATTATCTTGGGTAAAGTATCAACTTCTCCCGGTGGTCTTTTCTATGCAGGTACGCCTTCTCCCAGCGTTTCTTCTAGTTTTTCAGGTAATCATCTTCTCCCGATGTTTATCCTTAACGATTGAGTTCGCCTTCTCCCGGTGTTCTCTTCGAGAGTTTCGTCTTCACCCGACATTTCTCTTTTGTTGAATTTCACCTTCTCCCGGTGATTTCCTCCTTTGGTTGGCTCGTCTTCTTCCGACGTCCAATTCTTTTGAAAAGGTTCACCTTCTCCTGGTGTTCTCTTTGAAAGATTCGTCTTCACTCGACGTTTCTTTTTTGGTTGAATTTCACCTTCTCCCGGTGATTCCCTCCTTCGGTTGGGTCGTCTTCTCCCGACGTCCAATTCATTTGTTGAGTTCGACTTCTCCCGGTGTTCTCTTTGAGAATTTCGTCTTCACCCAACGTTTCTCATTGGTTGAATTTCCCCTTCTCCCGATTATTTTCTCCATTTGATCCGCCTTCTCCCTACGTCCTTTCTATTGCTAATTTTTGTCTTTACCCGACGTTTCTTTTCAATGTTGATTTCACCTTCTCCTGGTGATTTCTTCCCTCGGTAAGATTTGTCTTCTCCCGACACTCCTTGTTCCTTTATAAGATTCGTCTTCACCCGAGGTTCTACTCATCTTTTGTGTAACTATACCCCTAGTAAGTCCGCTTTCTCCTGGAGATCTCTTACTGTTAGGACTCGTTGTCTTTCAGTATTTCTTTTCGATGTCGATTTCACCTTCTCCCAGTGACTTCATCCGTAATAAGCCCGCTTTCTCCTGGCGACCTTTGCTTTCATTTGGCTTACCTTCACCTAGTATGCTTTTTGTCAGATATAATGTAAAACCCAAAAATATAATAATTCTCCGCTCGTATTCAGAGTGCGGATTTTACGGTTCATTTAAGTATTCAATCATCTTCTACATTGTTGGTTCGAAAGGCTTGCGCCAATCTCACCCCCCGGTCGAAGAAGATTGAATAGGGGCAGTTGTTGCACCCCAAAATTCGCCCTCTTTATTTTTTAATAAATAGTTGGCTTACACTTAATCAACCGGTGCATTACATACATATCATCCGTTCATTAACCATGGGATCGGGATTTTTCGATTGTGAGAGTTTACACAATTCAGGAGAAGCGTTTGATTCATAGAGGCTGAATATCTGAGGTTCCGTATTTCAAGTGTCATCTTAATATACAAGATGTGTGCATTCGGAAGTTTCTAATTATCTCTCGAGAACTAAGGTTTTGGAGTTCAGATTTCCTCTCATGTGGATATTGATTAAGGTTTTCGAGCTACGATGTGTTGTGGTCGAATATTTGAGCCCGAATTGATTCTCTGGTCTTCAATGAGTCTTGAATTATTTGTATATGACTTATCGATCCGCGCGATTCATCAGAAAATCGAGAGCATTCGGATAAAAAACTTATTTGAGTGCATATTTTGAAAAGTCAACAAATGTCAAAGTTTGACTGAGTGGAATTTCTGGTCAAAATTATTGTCAAAAGTCGACATTTGAGAAAATATGGTCATTTGTTGAGAAAAGTTGGAAGCATCGCGTGAAAATAAGATTTCTTGCAGTTTAAGTAATCTTGGACATAATAAAACTTTATGAACAAGAATCAAAACTTCTGACCTTTTTTCTTCCAGAAGTTCTAACCATCTTTCATCCAGAACTTCTGACTCCCTTTCTTCTAGAAGTTCTGATATTCTTTCTTTCAGAACTTCTGATTTTCTTTCTTCCAGAACTTCTGATCATCTTTCTTCCAGAACTTCTGATCTTTTTTCTTTTAGAACTTCTGAGCTGCTTTCTTCCAGAAGTTCTGATATTCTTTCTTTCAGAACTTTTGATCTTCTTTCTTCTAGAAGTTCTGATCTCCAATCTTCCAGAACTGATGATCATCTTTCTTTCATAAATTCGGATATTCTTTCTTCTAGAAGTTTTGATCTCCTTTCTTCTAGAAGTTCTCATATCCTTTCTTCTAGAAGTTCTGATATTCTTTCTTCTAGAAGTTTTGATCTCCTTTCTTCAAGAAGTTCTCATCTCCTTTCTTCTAGAAGTTCTGATCATCTTTCTTTCAGAAATTTTGATATTCTTTCTTCTAGAAGTTCTGATCTCCTTTCTTCTAGAAGTTCTCATCTCCTTTCTTCTAGAAGTTCTGATATTCTTTCTTCTAAAAGTTCTAATCTCCTTTCTTCTAGAAGATCTAATCTCATTTCTTCTAGAAGTTCTAATCTCCTTTCTTCCAGAAGCTCTAATCTCCTTTCTTCTAGAAGTTCTAAACTCCTTTCTTCTAGAAGTTCTAATCTCCTTTCTTCTAGAAGTTCTGATCTCCTTTCTTCTAGAAGTTCTGATCTCCTTTATTTTAGAAGTTCTAATCTCCTTTCTTCTAGATGTTCTGGTCTCCTTTCTTCTAGAAGTTCTAATCTCCTTTCTCCTAGAAGTTCTGATCTCATTTCTTCTATAATTTCTGACCCCCTTTCTTCCAGAAGTTCAGACCATCTTTCTTCCAGAACCTCTGACCCCCTTTCTTCTAGAAGTTCTTACCATCTTTCTTCTAGAACTTCTGACTCCCTTTCTTCCAGAAGTTCTGACCATATTTCTTCCAGAACTTCTCACCCCCTTTCTTCCAGAAGTTTTGACCATCTTTCTTCCAGAACTTTTGATCCCCTTTCTTCCAGAACTTCTGATCATCTTTCTTCTAGAACTTCTGACTCCCTTTCTTCTAAAACTTCTGACTCCCTTTCTTCCAGAACTTCTGACCCTCTTTCTTCCAAAAGTTATGACCATCTTTCTTCCATAACTTCTGATCATCTTTCTTCTAGAACTTCTGACCTTCTTTCTTTTAGAACTTCTAACCTCCTTTCTTTCAAAAGTTTTGATCTTCTTTCTTCTAGAATTTTTGATCTTCTTTCTTCTGGAAGTTCTGATCTCCTTTCTTTCAGAACTTCTAATCTTCTTTCCTCCAGATGTTTTGATTAAGTGAGATTTGAATTATAGATTATGGATGGAATCTCATCTTTTCTCCAATTGGTGAAGCATTTGATCCCATGCATGCTGTGTGCTGAATTTCGGTTGGAAATAAAAGGAGGAACTTCTTGACAGGATGTTATAGATAACAACCTCTCTTCTTTCTTTCTAAGAAAAAAAAACTCCTCACTTTTTTCCTCTCATCCTCACCTTCTCCTTGATGGAATCAACTCTTTTTCTCTCACTATAAAAAACAGTTACAGCAACCGTAACAAACTCTCTCCACCACCATTGCTCCGCCGTAACAAAAACATCTCTCCTCCATAACAACCTTCTTCCTCTCCTCCCTAACCTCTTTCAACCTCCATTATTCCTTCTCATGGAACACCACCGTGACACTCTTTCCTTCATTGCTCTTCTTCTCCCATAGTAAGATTTAAGGTTGCAGAGAAACAGAGGATCTCGAAAAGCTTTCAAGATCTTGTGAAATAAGTTTCGACGCGGTATACTTCATCCTCTTCTCCAAGGTTCAAGCAAGAAGACTGAGTTTATTTCTTAGTGTAGAAGAATCAGCAATGTTCCATCGCCCTCTTCAGAATTTCGAGTATGTTTGGATTAATCGTCGATTAAAGCAAGTTCGATCGTTGTCTCGCTCCATTTTCTTCCTCACATGAGCACTGAGTGTATCTTCTCAACGAAGAGTAACTTCTTGAACTCTCATTTCCATCTTCATGATCCAGAGGAAGTTGCGGAATTTTCTTGTTCATTCACGCTCTTCACACCGGTAAGTCATCGATATCTCTCTCAGAGCATACATGAATAAGATTATCCATATCGTGTTCACGTTTTAAACAACCATAAGTCAGTGTTAGATGTAAAACTGTGTTGATCATTGGATTTACGATTTCTAGATCTTGAATTCATGAAAGAATTTTTTTGCATTTTGAGTAAGAACGAGTTTAGGATTCAGAATCAGCATTAAAATTCACGTGGAGAGGGGTAGATTTTGTGAACTATTGTGGAAGTCTATCAATCCTGGCCGTTGGAATCACCGGAGAAGATAACCGAAAGTTCCGCTTTCCGGCGAGTTGTTCTCTCAGCACTAGGCGTGTTTTTCCTCTGTTAGTTCATGCTTTTACCATACTGACCGCTAGGATTTTGCCACGTGTTTCTTTTTTTTATTCTATAAAAATTTGATAATTAGAAATGACCATGACTAATTGGTATAAGTGTATACAACATATAATTAAACGTGACAATGCTAAAAAAGAGATTTCTGGAAGATTATTTTTTTTTGTGTGGATAAATGGACCTAATTTAGAAATGGACTAGGCCTAGAACCTTTCTATCTTATACCTCCCTGCTTAAGTCTAGTTCTGCTGTTAACACTAGATTTAGTGCAGATTAGAAATTCAGTTTCACACCCCCTGAGCTATGCTTACACAACATTAACACATTGTCAATTTAACTCCCGATTTTGATTCTGTCGACTCATACAAAATACATAAAAGCACATTTCTGACTTTTTAGTGTCTTAGGATATTTTTGACATTTTTTTGTGTTATTGATAATTGATTTCCATTATTTTTTAATCAATTTTCGATAATATGTTTAGAAGCGATTTCTCCATGATACCTTGCACATTTCGATGTGGTTTTCGATCGTTTCTCGACAATAAAAATTTGAGTAAATAGGTTCCTGTTACTTTTGGACTCTTAGGATTTAATCACATTTTTTTGGGATTTTTTTGTAATTAAATTTCGATCCTTTTAATTGTTTTCGATAACATGTTTAGCGATTCTTCCCTAACACTGCATTTAGGTGCAATTTTGATTGTTTCTTAACCATAAAAATTCCTAGAAATAGTATGCTGGTTCTATTAGATATTAGGAGTCTTTAAGTTTTTTTCTAGTATTTGTTTAGATCTTTTTTAGGATTTTATCCGATTTTCCTTTTGCATGATACAAACATAGGTAATTGTTGGCTGGTTCACCTAGTTAGGAACCGATTTCTTTGCATATAATGTCTAATACTTGTTCTAACCCCAAACTAATATTTTGATTAATATGTTGACATGTTTAGGTAGTTCTTACTTTGATTTTCAATTGATAATTGAGTCATATAATTAGGATCCCATGATAGTTAACCCTTAGGGCGACGACTAATCATTTCGACTTAGTTTTGTCTATGAAATTGCTTTAAGCATGATTATTTCTTGTGCATTTTGTTTGATGTCATTTGATATGAATTAGCTACTGACTTCTAGAGTTTTACATCTATTTGAATTCAATAATTTCTTAATTCTCAAGTTTCAATTATGTGGTATGGTTTAAAAGCATGTTTCTCCTTTGTCACTTGAATCAATTAATTGTAGGAGTGCAATACCATGTGTTTCTTAGAAAATTTAGGACATTTTTCCCAATTTTATTGTAGTTAAATGTAAACCTTATCTTAGGATTGTAAATAGAACTTCAAAGCTAACCTTTAGTAGTTCAATTCCTAGGAACTAGTTAGATACTTACATTGTTCTTCTAGGTTCCTCTTGCATTTGTATGCAATTTTTTCGTCTACTTTTTAGAAGTGTTTAGGAAAGCTTTATAACATGTAGTTTCTGCCCTCTATTAGGAATTTACCCTTCATGCTTAGTTTTCTTTGTGAATAATGCATTTTAAGCCATTTTAGTGTAGATTTTTGGTTTCTAACTACTCTAGGTCTCTAACTATGTTTAGCATTGCATTTGAGGATTGTTTTGATGGACTTAGCTCGATTTTGATATCATTCCATTTCTTCACATTTGGATCATATTTAGACTTGTGATATGAGTATTTGACTTTTTCCCGCTTCCTTGTTATTTTTGACACGTTTTTTGACTTGTGCGAGGTTCATTGAGGATGTTTTGGTTAGGCATCTAATCATGGTACACTAACATACCACTTCTCCCGTGGTTACCACTTCTCTCGTGGTTCTGTTTGCGTTTGAAACACACTTTGCTTTGTGTTTTCTCATGTTACGAGAAACACATATTCTGCTATTTTGTTTGGATATGTACTTTTGTACAGGTGTTCCGATTGTTATGAGGACTTGTTTGCCACACGCACATGTTACACAATATCACCTTGTGGACTATATTGATCGAGCTGTTTCTTATTATTGTGTTGTTGATGGCAGTTTACTCAAAGTTTTTCGGAGTATTTTTAGCTTGAGTGCTCTTCAGATTTTATTATCCATTTGGTATTAATTTTACTTTGTTTACCGCATTCTTTTACCTCTTTTTTAGAGAGCATGATAAGTAGGGTTTTTCCGCTTTCCTTGTCATGAGAAGTAGGAATAGAGATGTATGAAGGGGCTTCCGTAGTTGGAGCATGTTCAGGAACCCCTCTGGTTTATTTAAAGACCCGTTTAGGGCGCTTCTGTGTGCTAATTGTGCTTGGTTTGTTTAAAGTCCTCATTCGTGCATAGGGAGGCCATTCTCAGTAATTGTTTATATTTGTGCTTGCATAGGTCAGAGTGATTAGGCAACCCGTCATGGCACCACCAAGCAAAGTCCCACTTTTTATATTTCCTGCTATCGTGTGATGATTGTAACACCCCTTCTAAAATACCCCATGAATTTAATAAATAAATCAGAGTTAACATAAATTAAAGGGAAATACAATTTATTAAAATAGAAAATCTCATTCCAAATGTCATGCTCGCTGAAGAACTTTATTAAAATAATCAAAAACCAGTAATATGTTCTACACAGCGGAAAAATACCAACAAACCGGAATAAAATTCAATTCATAAATCATTCCAACATAAACCAAAAGAAACAAAGTTTAAAACTATAATTCCAAAACAATTATTCCCCAGCGTTACAACTACCAGAGCATGACACTGACACGCGGATAACTAAATAGCACAGCTCTATAAGCCATCCTCCCCAACTTCTGAGCTGCTAACCTTAATCTAAAATCATCAAAGTAAGGGTGAGATTCTATCGCAATATAAAATATATTATACGTTTCTAAAAACAACAGAATAATTCAATACATTATTTCACCCTCATTAGCATAATCAGATTCAGTTTACAAATACAATTCACGCAGCTCATCATGCACATAACAACAACAATGAGATTATAACACTCGAAACCATCCTAACATGTTATAATTCCATATGCAATGCAGACTCTATGCATGTGGTACCAATCGTGAACTAAATTCACACCCTGTTCCGTTTACATCTCGAAAACAACGTTAATCAACGATTCGCCCATACACCACTGGAACACGACTCCATCCTCACCACCACTAAACCATTGGGTACGGGTATTGGCTCTGCAGGTCCAATTCCACACAATGGGAATTAACCACCACCAGAATGCATATGCATGCACATCAAAAGCATGCAACATTCAATTAACGGAATATGAAATCACAACATCATTCCATACATAGCCAACACCAACAAACATCACATGATAACAGCATAATCATGCATAAACAACAGAAACAACATATAAGTATGTAGCCCTCAATCCAATCAGTCAGAACAACTCTAACCAACTCGTCACCATTTCTAAAATTACTTTAGTTCACAAAATCGGAAAAATCAAAAAATTTTAAAATAAAATCCATGAAATAGTAATTTCTCAATTTTATAAAATAGTATGTTTAATTTAGAGAACGCTGCCCAAAACGGCACTCGAATGAGAATTACGGTTTAGAAAATACAAGTTTTTGAAGTTTAAAGATTTTTGAAAATTACACAGTGGTAACCGGTTCCTCCCAGGGAGAACCCGGTTCCCACATTGTTCCAGAACGCGCTCTCTGCTTTTACTATGGGGAACTCGGTTCCTCCATACTAGGAACCGGTTCCCAAAAAAAATGCATTTTCCTTTGTAAAATTTTAACTGGGAACCCGGATCCTCCCCAGGAGAAACCGGTTCCCACTGAGTCAGAATTTTCCCTCTCTTCTTTTTATACCAGGAACCCGGTTCCTCCCACATGAGAACCGGTTCCTACGACCTGCCGAACCCAAAAACAACAATTTGACAGTATGTGATTTTCCAACTTTTCCTTTCCATTTTCCATACGAATTATAGCAGTAAGAACACCAAAATCCAAACAACACATACCAATACAAAAACACTTAGCATAATTCATTCATACCAATTAATCCCATAGCATACTAACGGTTCCAATTCCTATAATTCGACACATTTAGGGATAATCCTCTAAACCTAGATTCTCTAATTCAAGTTTCCTAACATACTCAACCATTCAATTGAGTCCCAAAACCCATAAGGCATCATAACTGAATGAAATCACCCCTTACCTTGCGATGATTCTTCGAATTCCGACGCTTTGGATTTTCTCCTCTTTCTCTTCTCTTCTCAAATGCACGTATGATGAAAACTCGAATTCCTCTCCTTTTCCTCTTTTCCACTATTTTATTCCTTTTATTATTCCAAAATAATAATAATGAAATAATTAGCATAAGTAGAGTGTTTTACTCCTCACACCCTCCACTTCACAACTCACACCCCGACACTTCCATTCTTATTAATTAATTATTTAATTCTGATAATTCAAAAATACCAATAATTAAACTTCTAATTAAATTAATAATTAAAATTCTAATTATTTAATAATTGAATTATTTGGGGTGTCACAAATCTCCCCCACTAAAAAGAGTTTTCGTCCTCGAAAACATACCTTAGACGAAAAGTTCGGGATATGAGTCTTTCATCTGGCTCTCCAGCTCCCAAGTAATATTTCCATCTGCTGGTTCTCCCCAAGCGACTTTCACCAGCGCTATTTCTTTACATCACAACTGCTTTAACTTCCGATCCTCAATCCTCGCAGGCAATGCTTCCACAGTCAAATTATCTCGTACGTGTATATCATCTACCTGAATCTTATGAGACGGATCAGCAATGTACTTCCTCAACTAAGACACATGGAATACATCATGAAAATTTGCATGCGACGGAGGTAAAGCAATCTGATAAGCAACTTTTCCAACCTTCTTTGTAATTCGAAACTGACCAATAAAGCGCGGAGTCAACTTCTTTGACTTCAAAGCTCGACCAATACCAGTCATCGAAGTAACTCGCATAAACACATGATCTCCTTCACTAAACTCGAGATCCTTCCTCTTCTTATCATGATAACTCTTCTGACGACTCTGAGAAGCTCTCATCTTCTCCTGAATCATCTTGATCTTTTCTGAAGTCTGTTGGACAATCTTCGGTCCGATCACAACACTCTCTCCAGATTCGTACCAACACAACAACGTATGACACCTCCTACCATAAAATGCCTCAAACGGAGCCATACCAATACTCGAATGAAAGATATTGTTGTAGGTAAACTCAATCAATGGTAAGTAACTATCCCAAGCTCCACCTTTATCCAACACACAAGCTCGTAACAAATCCTCTAACGGCTGATTCATTGTCTCCATCTGACCATCTGTCTGCGGGTGATAAGCAGAACTCAACCTTAACTTAGTACCCAAAGCTTCTTGCAACCCCGTCCATAACTTTGACGTAAACCTCGGATCTCTATCTGACACAATACTAGAAGGAATACCGTGCAAACTCACGATCTTCTCGACATACAACTCTGCCATCCTCTCCATAGGATAATCCATTCTTATCGGAATAAAGTGAGCAGACTTTGTCAACCGATCAACAATAACCCAGATAGAATCACAATTCTTCGTTGTCCTCGGTATCCCAGACACAAAATCCATAGAAATGCCATCCCATTTCCAATCTAGAACAAACAACAGTTCCATCAGCCCTGACGGTTTCTGATGTTCAATCTTCGACTTCTGACAAACCAGACAAACATAGACGAACTCAGCAATTTTCTTCTTCATTCCAGGCCACCAAAATAACTTTTTCAAGTCATGATACATCTTAGTAGCACCGGGATGAATACTCAATCCACTACGATGTCCTTCTTCCAAAATACTCTTCCTAATTTCTGCAATATCCGGAACACACACCCTATTACCAAACCTCATAACCCCATTCTCGTCAATTCGGAATTCACCTCCTTGACCTTGGTTGATCAATGTCAATTTATCAACTAAACCGACATCAGATTTTTGTCTAGTTCGAATCTCATCAAGAATACCACTAGTCAACTTCAACATTCCCAATTTAACACTATCAGAAGTAGTCTCACATACCAAACTCAAGTCTCTGAATTGCTCAACTAAATCCAATTCGCGCACCATCAACATAGACATACGCAAGGACTTCCTGCTCAATGCGTCTGCAACCACGTTTACCTTACCAGGATGGTAATTCAAACCAAAATCATAATCTTTCAGGAATTCTAACCACCTTCTCTGCCTCATGTTTAGCTCCTTCTGATCAAAGAGATACTTCAGACTCTTATGATTGCTGAATACCTCAAATCGAGATCCATACAAATAATGCCTCCACAATTTTAAAACAAATACCACAGCTGCCAGCTCTAAATCATGAGTCGGATAATTCCTCTCATGAATCTTCAACTGCCTCGAAGCATAAGCTACTACCTGCTTATCCTGCATCAAAACACCACCTAACCCCATCAACGAAGCATCATAGTACACAACAAAAGATTCCGCCGAATTTGGAAAAATCAAAATCGGAGCACTAGTCAACCTCTTCTTCAACTCTTGGAATCCTTTCTCACATTCATAATCCCAAACAAACATTTGACCCTTTCTTGTCAACTTAGTCAACGACAAAGCTAACTTCGAAAATCCTTCAATGAACTTTCTATAGTAACCTGCAAGACCAAGGAAACTACGGATTTTAGAAGCATTCTTCGGCGCTTCCCACTAAGATACCGCTTCTACCTTCGTAGGATCAACAACAATGCCATTCTTGGAAATCAGACACCAAGAAAGCTTACTTCACTCAACCAATTCACACTTGGCAACTTCAAGATGAGCTTCTTCTCTTTCAACAATTCCAACACAACTCTAAGATGTTATGCATGCTCTTCATCATTCTTCAAATAAATCAGGATGTCATCAATAAATACCACCACAAACTTATCCAGATACATATGAAATATCCTGTTCATATAATCCATGAAAACACCAGGTGCATTAGTAACTCCAAACGGCATAACAGAATACTCATAATGTCCATATCTCGTTCTAAATGCAGTTTTCTGAATATCCCCCGTCTTCACACGAATCTGATGATACCCAGACCTCAAATAAATCTTGCTGAACACACAAGCCCCAACCAGTTGGTCCATCAAATTATCAATCCTCGGCAACAAAAACCAATTCTTGATTGTAACTTTGTTCAACTGCCTATAATCAACACACAGTCTCATCGAACCTTCTTTCTTCTTAACCAACAACATAGGAGAACTCCACGGCGAAACACTAGGACGAATAAACTTCTTCTCAAGTAATTCCTCCAATTGCTTCTTCAACTCAGACAATTCAGATGCCGACATGCGATACGGCGCCATCGACACCGGACTAGTTCCAAGAATCAGATCTATAGCAAATTTCACTTCCCTCTCAGGTGGCAATTCACTAACATCTTCGGGAAAAACTTTTGGAAATTCATTCACAACAGGTAATTTACTACTCTTAGCCTTTTCCCTGACTTCCATCGAAGAATACCACATAAACACTACCACACCATCATTAATAGTTGCACAACTCTGATCATCCATCTTAATTCATTGTCCTTATTAGAGTCTTCGTCAACTCATATGGTTCACAAGCTTCTACTAAACTTCATTCATATTCATCACTTTATGCCCCCTTTTCGATAGCAACACAATTGTATACCATCCAATACGATTCTGTCTACTATCTACAAGAGATTAAGGGTGATCAAGTCCTCAATTTGTCAATAGACATCCGATAATCATACTGGAGTATAAACCATCATTACCAACACTTTCTGTTCTCAGAATCGTACTCGCCTTTTTGCACTTCCAACTATGACTCACGGTCCAAATGATTCCAACAACTCTAACCACTCTTGCATTGTCTTCTCAAGCAGTACCTCGTACCAATGACTTACAATCGGAACATATCCGGGAAGCATCTCTTCTCCCCCACTTAGATTTACATCACTCCTGCAATAAGCAATCAGAAAAGCAACAAGTACCGACAGTGTTGTACACACTTGCCGCGTACAAAGGGATAATGACATTAAGATATTGGTCACAATGACCGACTATGCTCTGATACCACTATTGTAACACCCCTTCTAGAATACCCCGCGAATTTAATAAATAAATCAGAGTTAACATAAATTAAAGGGCATTACAATTTATTAAAATAGAAAATCTCATTCCAAATGTCATGCTCACTGAAGAACTTTATTAAAATAATCAAAAACCAATAATATGTTCTACACAACGGAAAAATACCAACAAATTGGAATAAAATTCAATTCATAAATCATTCCAACATAAACCAAACGAAACAAAGTTCAAAACTATAATTCCAAAATAATCGTTCCCTAGTGTTACAACTACCAAAGCATGACACTGACACGCGGATAACTAAATAGCACAGCTCTATAAGCCATCCTCACCAACTCCTGAGCTACTAACCTTAATCTGAAATCATCAAAGTAAGGGTGTGATTCCATCTCAATATAAAATGCATTATACATTTCTAAAAACAACAGAATAATTCAATACATTATTTCACTCTCATTAGCATAATCAGATTTAGTTTACAAATACAATTCACGCAGCTCATTATGCACATAACAACAACAATGAGATTATAACACTGGAAACCATCCTAACATGTTATAATTCCATATGCAATGTAGACTCTATGCATGTGGTACCAACCGTGAACTAAATTCACACCCTGTTCCGTTTACACCTCAGAAACAACGTTAATCAACGATTCACCCATACACCACTGGGACACGAATCCAGCCTCACCACCACTAAACCACTGGGTACGGGTATTGGCTCTGCAGGTCCAATTCCACACAATGGGAATTAACCACCACCAGAATGCATATGCATGCACATCAAAAGCATGCAACATTCAATTAACAGAATATGAAATCACAACATCATTCCATACATAGCCAACACCAACAAACAACACATTATAACAGCATAATCATGCATAAACAACAGAAACATGACATAAGTATGTAGCCCTCAATCCAATTAGTCAGAACAACTCTAACCGACTCGTCACCATTTCTAAAATTGCTTTAGTTCACAAAATCGGAATTTCTCAATTTTATATAATAGTATGTTTAATTTAGAGAACGCTGCCCAAAACAGCACTCGAATCGGAGTTACGGTTTAGAAAATACAAGGTTTTGAAGTTTGAAGATTTTTGAAAATTACACAGTGGTAACCGGTTCCTCCCAGGGAGAACCCAATTACCACATTGTTCCAGAATACGCTCTCTGTTTTTACTATGGGGAACTCGGTTCCTCCATACTAGGAACCGGATCCCACAAAAAAATGCATTTTCCTTTGTAAAATTTTAACTGGGAACCCAGTTCCTCCCCAGGAGTAACCGGTTCCCACTGAGTCAGAATTGTCCCTCTCTGATTTTTATAATAGGAACCTGGTTCCTCCCACATGGGAACCGGTTCTTGCGACCTGTAGAACCCAAAAACAGCAGTTTGATAGTATGTGATTTTCCAACTTTAGTTCACCAACTCTAACCCATGAAATAGTAATTTCTCAATTTTATAAAATAGTATGTTTAATTTAGAGAACGCTGCCCAAAACAGCACTCGAATCGGAGTTACGGTTTAGAAAATACAAGGTTTTGAAGTTTGAAGATTTTTGAAAATTACACAGTGGTAACCGGTTTCTCCCAGGGAGAACCCGATTACCACATTGTTCCAGAACGCGGTCTCTGTTTTTACTATGGGGAACTCGGTTCCTCCATACTAGGAATCAGATCCCACAAAAAAATGCATTTTCCTTTGTAAAATTTTAACTGGGAACCTGGTTCCTCCCCAGGAGTAACCGGTTCCCACTGAGTCAGAAACAACAGTTTGATAGTATGTGATTTTCCAACTTTTCCTTTCCAATTTCCATACGAATTATAGCAGTAAGAACACCAAAATCCAACCAACACATACCAATACAAAAGCACTTAGCATAATTCATTCATACCAATTAATCCCATAGCATACTAACGGTTTCAATTCCTATAATTCGACACATTTAGGGATAATCCTACAAACCTAGATTCTCTAATTCAAGTTTCCTAACATACTCAACCATTCAATTGAATCCCAAAACCCATAAGGCATCATAACTGAATGAAATCACCCCTTACCTTGCGATGATTCTTCGAATTCCGACGCTTTGGCTTTTCTCCTCTTTCTCTTCTTATCTCAAATGCACGTATGATGAAAACTCCAATTCCTCTCTTTTTCCTCTTTTCCTCTATTTTATTCCTTTTATTATTCCAAAATAATAATAATGAAATAATTAGCTTAAGTAGAGTGTTTTACTCCTCACACCCTTCACTTTACACCTCACACCCCGACACTTCCATTCTTATTAATTAATTAATTAATTCTGATAATTCAAAAATACCAATAATTAAACTTCTAATTAAATTAATAATTATAATTATAATTATTTAATAATTGAATTATGTGGGGTGTCACAATGATGATATGATGGGCAAGCGAAAGGGGTCTGTATCCGACTCCCGCAAAGTTCTAGTCTGTGTCAGCCCACACACGCGAATCGTGTTGCTTCCTTTATCGAGTCAATAAAAAAGTGGCAAGAGTTCCCTATTCTGACTCTCCACGATTTCACGGGGTTCGCATTTATTGTAGAGTTTGCATCATTTTCTCTTCACACTTGACAATTCATGTCACGCGGTGATACCATTCACGGGAATCAAATGTGTCGGCTCCTGGTTGACTCACGGTATGCTCGTTACTGTTCGAGGCTATGGGACTTCCTCCTTTTCCTACGCTTTTGTGACATTTGTTTGTTTGCATTACATTGTTTTTGTGCTTCTGCCAAAGCACTTGTTTGCTTCATCCCTTTTATCGTCTTTGACTCTACATTAGGTAGCGATTTGAGATAGACATAGACTTAGGTTATAAACCTTTTCCATTCCTTTTTGTCGTCTTCGATTCTACTTTAGGTAGCGGTTCGAGATAGAGATAGATTTAGGTTGTAAACCTTTGCCATGTTCCCTTAGGATTCTCTCGATTCTATCTTAGGTAGCGATTCGAGTTAGACCTTAGGTTGTAATCCATGCATGATAACATTAGGGATAGAATTACATAGTTTCCCTTGATCGCTTTCTAATTTCTTTTACATCTTTGAATGTAATAAAACTAAAAATTGTTTTTTTTTATTTTGCAAATTAAAGCACTTAATAATGGTTCAAACTCCTTTTTCAAAGGTAAAAGTAACCAACCAATACAAACCTTTTTTTGCCTACGGGTTTTCTTTTTGTGTTTAAACTCTTTTTCCTAATGTAAAAAAACACAAAACCCACCAAAACATATGAGCCGAACTACGACGCTTTGACTTTCCCATTGCACGAGGGAATACGTAGGCATCGTGTCACGGGGCTCGATCGAGAAAACTTTGTAAATACTTCATTTTTTCCCCGTGTTTTCTTTATTTTCCTTTCTTTCACATGCATTCTCTTTTAGCATATAGCTATAGCGATTAAGCAGTAAATAGATATAAACACACCCATTTAATAGAAAATAGAAGTGGATACCATAGAGTACTACGGGCGTGTGGGGTGCTAATACCTTTCCTTCGCGTAATAGATTCCCTTACACTATCTCTCGGTCGCAAGACTGTGTCTTATCCCTTTCAGGTTTTCGTGATGCATTCAACTTTCTCCTTTTGTGAGATAAAAAACGTTCGATGGCGTCTTCATTGATATAGTTATCGGATGATGTTCAGCCGGTTGTTTCAATTAGGGTTTATTTCTTGCATTTAGTTTCCGCACCTCCTATTATGTAACTGCCCCAAAGCCATGTAATACCGTAGGACCTTTATTTTTCTGCATTTACTTTCTGCACCCTATATAACTATATATAACTGCTTAGATGTATGGCTAATAGGATTGCATGACAAGACATAAAACCAAACTTAGATCACCCTAATCAAGATAAAATATCTGAAATTAACACATTTTGCACACCCACGCCCTTAGGGTATCCTCTCTTGTTTCCTTACGAATAAAAATGGTCATGTCCCTTGAACGTAGAGGTACCATTAGCAAATTCCTACAGTTAAATCATCACAAAGATCATAGTCCCTCGATGTTGTCTACGAATACATGATCTCGCCCCTCGGTTGTTGCCTACGAATAAGTGATGATTGTCCCTTCGAATTGCTAAGGTATCCTTACAATGTTGCCTTCAATGACCATACAATGACCCTACGTCTGTCCCTTCACATCCAACGGTTAGAGTTACCTACCAACCAATGGTATGGATAGCGCTACCCTAAAGGATAAGGAAAATAACAAGAACAACCCTTTCTGAGTAGGTAATAAGACTCTAAATTGCTTGCTCAAGAAAATCAAAATACTTTTCACACCTCACATTCTTTTCAAAAACACTTTCAAACAAACACTTTGTATAGATTCATACGAGAATCATTATAAAGTTACATTTTTCATTTTCAAACACTTTGTATACATTCTTGAGGACTGATACAAGAATCATTACAAGATATTCAAGAAAAGTGAGTAGCAATACTTACTTTTTTTTTCATAATTGCCTCCCGTACTCATAATCTAACAATGGTCTTTCCTATTCTTTTCACCTTTCCTTTATTGGATAAAATAAAATTCGGTGGCAACTTTTGCTATCCGTAATATTTGTGATAAAACGCAAAACAAACAATTCAGTTCTCCCACCGTGTTACAGAACTGGCGACTCTGCTGGGGAATACCCAAAGAGAGGTTACCTTAGGGCTTTAGATCACTTTTAATCGCTTTCTGTTTTCTTTGTATGCTTTACTTTTAAGGGTTTCTTGGGTATTATGTTTGTGGGGAATCCTACACCCGGATCTAGGTTTCCTTAGGTAAGTAGCAATAGATCATCGCAACTGTCCAGCATAGACCAAAACGGTTTAAATGATGGCTACGGTTAGTGCGACACTTTGGATGTCCTGATGTTCCTCATGTTTAGCTGTGGAAATATTTGGCATCTGCGTGGTGTCATCAAACACTAACTAAACTTTTAGAACCCTAATTGACCCATTTTGGCCATTAGAAGGTAGTGAGATAGTCGACTTCGGTTCAAAGCGAGGTTGGTTGATACTCAATTCTACGCTCATTGAGATTCGACTTTCGGGATGTTTCGGTAGATCATTTGGTAGTCGTACTGAAATAAAGTCAGTGAGAAAGATCTGTGATATGAGATTCCTAGAACCTGGTTACTATTATAGGACAGGTTGAACCAACTTAAACTTCGGCAGGGTAGATACCTATAACTCATGCAAGCCTTAAACCTAGGGCTATCATGTGAATTATTTGTGCTTGCTATTTGAACATGACATCATGACATTATAACATCATAACATTTATAACCATTTCAAGGACCTATGGATTTATGTTTACTCTTTTTTGTAGGGTTATGGCTTCTAGGAAGACTATCCGAATCAACTTTGTGGGTATATCTTCTCAACTCAAGGAGTTGGTCTCAAAAGTTCCCAACCACGCTCAGTTTATCAGATACCTTTCACCGTTCAGAAAAAGTTCTGAGGTTTGAAGACATTGCAGCAGCTTTACATCTAAAGCGGTCAGACATTGAAGCTAATTAGGAAACAAGAAGTGGAGTTAAGGGTTTGCTTGCTAAGTTTCTGATAAAGAAGGCTCAAGAATTCTTAAAGGCTATGATTTCCCACGCTTTCGAAGACATTTTGGCCTTTCTAATCTATGGTTTGGTGTTATTTCCTAATCTGGATCAATTCATAGACGTGAGCGCCATTAAGATATTCCTCACTCATAATCATGCGCCTACTTTGCTCGGAGATATTCTACACTCTTTTCACAGTCGTACTATGAAAAGACAAGGGAATCTCATGTGTTTCATACTGTTATTATCCATTTGGTTTATTTCGCACCTTCCTCAATCAGTGATGAAGAATGAACAAGGGTTGAAGTGGTATCAAAGGTTGATGTCACTCTCTCATTCAGATATTCGTTGGTGTCTCTACTCTCAAAAAGACTTCACTTTCATTGAGCGTTGTGGGGAATTCCTTAATGTACCACTCCTTGGCATAAGGGGAGGTATCACTTACAACCCTTATATAGCACTAAGTCAGTTTGGTTATGCTCAAAGGGATGGTCCTCATGATATACTTATCTAAGGCATTGTGTTTGACTACGACAACGATCTCCAAGGTTACCGTCGAAGATTTGTGCATGCTTGGGGCATGGTAAAGAAAACTGATACCAAGACCATGGGGCATAAAAATTCCATCCCTTGGTAACCTTACCTCAAATGTACGAGCTCGTGCTCAAAATCTCATGATGCCATATGTTTCTATTCTACCAGTAATTATGGAACCTATTGCTAAAGACGACGAACCTTACACCCTTCTCCATCCAGACATGCCTACTGATTTTGAAGAATTGAAGATATCTTGGATTCATCTTAAAGAAGAAATGGATACATTCGAAGCTCAATGCTATGCAAGTGAGAAAAAAGTATTGGTAATGTCGAAGTTACTTCATGAGGAACAGAGCATTAACACCTACGTCAACACAAAGAGGAAGCGTCCATTGGAGGCTTAAGGCATTAAGAGTCTTAATTTTTGAACTTTTATTTATATTTACTAATCAAACTAATAAAAAGTATGCTCTTGATTGTTTACCAAATTTAAATTTCTAAGGTCCTTGAAAACATTTCATAACATTTCATATCATAGCATATCATTTCATAACAGGTACTCTGAAGACCGGTTTTCTCATTCTCTCGTTGTTTATTTTAGAATGGCTCTCGAACAAATCACAAAGATCTTCGTGCTCGAACGCCGGCCCAAGAAATGTTCCACAACTTGGCCCAAGGAAAGAAAGATCTGAAAGAACTCATCATCAAGAAGAAAAAGAAGAAGATCACTGGTATTATCAACATGGGGAAAAGGTTCCGAGGTCCGGTCAAGGTAGTCATACAACTTGAATTCTCATAAAAGAGCGGAAAAACTTAAGGAAGTGTCAAGGCCAATGTAGGAAACCATCATGGGTCTCAAGAGAAAGAGGAACAAGACTATATGAGCGAGCAGTATCCTCCTGATGATGAGAAGTATAAGCAACTTAAAGATCGTTTGAATGCTGTGGAAAGTATGAAAATGTCAGGATTGAACTCTGATGATTTAAGCCTGGTTCCTGGAGTGGTTATTCCCCGCAAATTCAAAATTTCTACTTTTGCTAAGTATGATGGCATTTCTTGTCCGAAACTTCATGTGAAGTCCTATGTTCAGAAGATTCAACCATACACTGCTGACAAGAAATTATGGATGCACTTCTTTCAAGAGAGTCTGTCTAGAGCTCAGTTAGAATGGTATTATCAGCTAGAAAATACCCATATTCATACCTGGAATAATTTGGCAGATGTTTTCTACAAACAATACCAGTATAACACTGAATTGGCACCAACCCGTATGCAAATACAGAATATGTCTATTGGCCGTGATGAGAAATTCAAAGCGTACGCTCAGAAATGGAGAGATCTAGCAGGCAAAGTCCAGCCACCATTTTCTAATAGGGAACTGGTTGACATGTTCATGGGGATGCTGACAGACCCATTCTTCAATCATATGATTGGAAATTCCTCAGCCGGATTCACCGAACTGATATTGACAGGAGAATGTATTGAAGCTGGAATCAAGAGTGGGAAAATTCAAGTCGAGACACCTTTAAATGCTCCAAAGAGATCTTTTGGTGGGAATAAAGAAGCCAATGCTGTGTATAGACAGAAGAGTCGTGATAAAATTGATCACCATCAATCTATAGGGGCAGTCCTGATCTCCAATCCCACAAAAGTGCAACCTCAACAAGACAATACGCATAAGTAAAACGCGCCAAGAAGATAGTTTACGAAGATCAACATGCCATTGTCTCAAGCATTACAACACATGTTGAAAGCAGAGCTGATTACTTTGAGAGATTCGCCTCAGTATGTCAAGACATCTTCCTCGAAGTACAATCCCAATGCAAATATCCATACTAATCCAATAACTGTTAAGCCCTGAAGAACAAGATCCAATTGATGATTGAAGCTCAGGAAATTGAATTTGACCCTCCTATCGAAACTTCGAACATGATCAATGCACCAATTCCCGATCATGGAAAGAGTGCCAACGCCATTGATGACAACTCTTATGTCTTTGTTATGAATGAGTTAATCACTCGCTTGATGACTATTAAGAAGAATCTGCTACAAGTTTGCTTATTTCTAGGATGTTGTGACAACTATTGTTACTGCGCATCCGAACCCAATGGATGTGTCTGGTTCAAGAGAGGTGTTCAACGCCTGATGGACAATCAAGAATTATTATTCATGAAAACCCCGTCCGTAGAGAGTTTGTGCAAAGATGTTTCCAAAATCTTGAAAATTGAGGACATAAGCGTAGAAGAAGCCATACCAGAAGTATGTGATACCTTAGGACAGCCAAGTGGGAAATTTGATTTCATGGTGAAATATACCGCCCTTGAAAGCTCCAAGATTTCAAATGAAGACATCAAGGCAACCAGATGGGAAGATGATGACCATCCCGAAGAGTATGCCGACGTAAACACAATAAGGATCACCTCTGTCGATTCTGCACCTAGAGTGGCACCTCTAATTATTACCTCACCTGGACCAGTTCCATATTCCTCTAACAAATCTATACCTTGGAATTATGGAGCCAAAGTTTACTACTATGGCGTCAAGCAAGAGCCATTAACCATTGAAGACCGTACACTTGAAGCTACTAGTCCTGATGTCAACAATATTACTAGATCAAGCAAAGTAACCAGAACCGGAAGAGTGTTTTCTCCAAACATCTCTCCTCCAAAGACACCACTGCACTAGTCTGCATCCCCTCCATTGAGCTAACTACTGAGGCTCGGGGCAAAGAAAAGTGACTCAACCTGCTCAAACGGAGGTACCAAAGGGAGTTTTTGAAGATACCTCTAAGCAAGAGATGAAGGAAATCTTGAAGATTATTAAGAAAAGTGATTACAATGTTGTGGAGCAATTGGGACAAACCCCATCCAAGATTTCCATGCTAGCACTGTTGTTATGCTCCGATGTTCATGCTAAATCCTTGGTGAAGTTTCTGTGGAATGCCCATATACCGCAAGACACTTCTACTGACCAGTTCGAAATTTGTATTGCTAGCCTGACCGTAGACAATGGCTTGGGATTTTCTGATGCTGATTTGACTCCTGCCGGAAGAAAACACAACAAAGCCTTGCACATCTCTATGGAGTGTAAGGGTACTACGTTTTCTCATGTGCTGGTGGATACTGGCTCTGCTCTGAATGTCCTATCGAATAGTGCTCTCGACAGACTTGATGTTAAGGAAGTGATCATGAAACCCAGTGACATGATTGTAAGAGCTTTTAATGGTTCGAAGAGAACAATACTGGAGAGCTCAACCGCCGATCAAAGTAGGTTCCCACTTTTGATTCTACTTTCTTTGTGATGGATATTCGTCCATCTTATTCTTTCCTGCTCAAACGCCCTTGGATACATGGGGAAGGCGTTGTTACCTCTATCCTACATCAGAAGTTGAAGTACCCGGTGAAGTGGAAGATCGTTACAGTATGCGGAGAAGAAGAATATATGGTAAGTCATTTGCAGTCATTCCGATACATTAAAATGGAAGGAGAATTTATGGATACTCCTTGTCAATATTTTGAAGTAGTTCCACAAGTCATGCTTGTCGACTCTCCTGTCACTCCTAATATTACTAGAGTTCCATCGAAGATGGCCTCGTTGAAGGACGCTAGAGCAGTAGTAGAGAAAGGAGGTTGTACTGTTTGGGGTCAGCTACCCAATTTTCTGTTCGAACTTGATAAGATTGGTTTAGGCTTCACTTCCAAAGGTCAGAAAATGATACACCGCGAACGTGCTGGTGGTCCACCGTTCTGCGTCAACAAAAATGGAGTTCATGCTATAGAAGATGATGATGGTGACTTCGACATCAGCAACGCGATCTTCCCAACTATCGGCGATGGACTCAACAATAGGACGGCAAAGGATGTTATGCCAATATCCTTTAGTCAGGAGTAATTATTTTTCTATTTTATGATTTTATACTTTTATGCTGTGAATAATAAGACTTTAAGCCTAGTGCCTTTCTTGGGGCACAATGGCTCATTTGTGACGGTTATTATTTGTCATTCGCATATTTTCATTCAATAAAGCATTGGACTTTTGCATTCAAATTTTGTGTTCTTTTTCTTTCTTTTACTTTATCACCTTTTTTCAACAAAAAAACTATGTGTTCTTACACACACCCATGTAATAAACTATAAATCTATATTCACTCTGGATCCCATCGATAACGACTCTGCTATTTCTAAATATGACTTTGATAATCTGATCTACCAAGTCAAAGACGAAGGAGAGGAAGATTGTGAAGTTCCATGAGAACTTGCCAGACTACTACAGCAAGAGGAAACGACTATACAACCACATGAAGAGCCGGTCGAGGTGGTGAATCTAGGTACCGACAAAAACAGAAAAGAAATCAAGATAGGAGCGGGTCTTGAGAATAGTGTTAAGGAAAGATTGATCCAGATTCTGCGAGATTACGTTGAGATTTTTACTTGGTCTTACGAAGACATGCCTGGTTTAGATATCGACATTGTGGTACACCGACTACCAACAAAAGAAGGTTTTCTCCTGTAAAACAGAAGGTTCACCGTATGCTTCCTGAGATGTCTGAGAAGATTAAAGCTGAAGTCATGAAGCAGTTCAATGCCGGTTTCTTAGCCGTTACTTCCTATCCACATTGGTTTGCGAACGTGGTACCAGTACCTAAGAAGGATGACAAAGTGAGCATGTGTGTAGACTATCGAGATCTAAACAAGGCGAGCCCGAAAGACGATTTTCCGCTTCCACATATCGATGTCCTGGTCGACAACACCGCTCAGTATAAGGTTTTCTATTTCATGGATGGTTTCTCCTACAATCGATCAAGATGGCCTCAAGACATGGAGAAGACTACTGCTACACTGGTGTTCGCTAAAGGTGACGCCATGAGGATGCGAACGTGAGTTCGGATCTTCCGCACGCAACGATTTAAATCTTTGATTTGTTTATAAAGATGTCGCGAGCATCAAGCTTTATTATTTTCAACACAAGAAAGATGATTTAATGATTATGAAAAGGGAAATGAAATACCCTCAATTGATATTGGTATGTAACGACTAGCGCAAACTAGACATAACGCATTGGGGAGATTCCGAGTAAGGGGATTGGTATATAAAGGGAATAGATGGAGCACCCTAAATATATGTAGTTATCTTTATATATGAATACATTTGATATGTTGTGTGTTTTTAATTGCTATTTCTATGATTGGGAAAGTTTCTCCTTTGGATTTTAAGAAAATGAGATTATGTGGGATTCTAGGTTTTGTTATTATTGTGCTCGCAAAGATCTGGATCTTCCATACATATCCCCTAGTGGGAATCGCAGCATTTGTAGCTCGGATCTGCTGTGGTTCTATGGTTTGTTTGGTCCGAGGGAGATAGAAATTTGCTCGGCAAGGATGAGACCTTGTGCTACGTATTCTCAAAAGGATGTTGAGAAAGTCGAGCAATCGTAGTTCCCACTTATGCTAGTGGAAAGCAACGGATGTTAGTAAGAGATGATAAATGTCATCTTAATGAAAATGTATCTAATCTATTTCATCACATACATTTTTGAAAAGTTTGATTGATTAAAATCTTCCGTCGTAAGTATTAGGTGTTTTGCTCGAGTGTACAAGCGTTACCACTTACATGTTTAAGAAAGATGTTTGAAAAAGATGATTGAATCTTTTAACTGTAAGCATTGGGTGTTTTGCTTGAGTGTACAAGCGCTACTTCATCGTTAAGAGATGTTTTTTGTTTGAAAATAGTTTGAAAAGTTTTTGATTGTATGTGGTGTGATAGATGAGATACTTCTTCCATAGAGATGATAGATGTCTAAATCTCAAGGAGAAATTGATTGGATTAAAGGGATGCTTTTAAGAAGCCCATGGGTCCTTGTATTGTTAGCCCAAGAGGAGGCATTCCGAGGGTCATCGAGGGTCATCGAGGGTCCTTGTATGAAGCTCAAGAGGAAGCTATAGGGTATGGCTGGTTTTGGCTTGAAAGGGATTTCACCGAGAAAACATCCTTTACTGAGTAAGAGTAATTTCACCGGGAAATTTTACTCTATGGGGAATTTTGAAAGTGATTTCACCGGGAAACCATCCTTTCAGGGTTCTATCTTAGCGCGGGTGATTCTTTGTATTGGAAGCCCAAGAGGAGACTGTTAAGAGATTTCCTATCTCTTTCATTGTATGATGCCCAAGAGAAGGCTAAACTCAATGAGGAGTTCTTTTGAACGAAGCCCAAGAGGAGGCTGACTCAACAGGGGAGTGTTGTCTTATACAAGCCTAAGCGAGGCTAACTCGTGGGAGAGTTTCTTTGTACAAAGCCTAAGAGAAGTGAACTCGAGATAAAATATCTTGTATGAAGCCCAAGGAGGCTAAACTCATGATGGGGATGAGTTGTCTTGTATGAAGCCCAAGCGGAGGCTAAACTCAATTGGTGATGAGTTATCTGTATGAAGCCCAACGGAGGCTAACTCATGTGATGATGAATTGTCTTGTATGAAGCCCAAGCGGAGGCTATATTGTGGGAACCTATTGATTAGTCTAATTGTTATGTTATTTATTAGCATTTGTATAAACAGTGTGTGTGTGTGATGTGTATTCACGAGTTTATGAAGGAAATATAAACAATGCATGATGTTTATTTACAGCAGTTTATGAAATATAAACAAGGTTCGTGAAACGAACGCTTAAAACGAGCGTAACTTGATTATTCACAAGTTTGAACTGTACAAGGAAATGAATATGTACACGAACGAGTTTTTATGTACGCATAAAGATGGATGTACATAGGAGGGTGGGACTTACATCAGAAGAGAGGCCCATTGATTTGAAAGAAGTTTCACAGGAATAATGCTCCTTCCAATACCAATGGTATTCAAGATACGATGAAAGTAAATGATTGATCAAAGTTTATCAAAAAGTATTTTCAAAAAGAGAGTATCCAGATATGTATGATAAAAAGTTTTGAAAAAGAAGTATCTGTTATGTATGTATAAAAGTTTGTTTAAAAATGTTTGACAAAAAGTTTGATATGTACAAGGAAATATTATGTACATAAAAGAATGTTATGGGACTTACACATGATGGAGGCCCATTGGTTTAAAAGAAATCTTGCTCAGAGAAACCTTCCTTTAGAACCAATGGATTCGGCGATAGACAAACGAATGAAAACAAATGAAAGAAATTTGTTTATGTTTGAATATTGACAAAGATGTTTTGAATATGTACAAATAAAGCTAAGTATGTACATAAAGGGTGGGACTTACACCATAAGGAGGCCCATGATCGATCGAGAAATTCGAGAAGAAACGAATTCGCTTTATCGCTTTGAATTGGATCGATTATGGTAAAAAGATGCAAGTTTGATGAAATGTTTTGAAAATGATTTGAAAATGTTTTTGAGAATGTGAAGTTGATTTGTGAAAGGTTTTGAAAAATCTAAGTCGAAAACTTGAAAAATTCACCTTTAAGGAGGTTTGAAAAGTGTTCGAACGTCGCTTTACCGATTAAAATTTAATCGATGAAAATATTTTTGGATTTTTTTGACATAATCATAAAATATATATATTAAATGACAAGTGTGCAAAAAATCATCTCAAAATGAGAAGTTTTGATTGGTTAAAAAATTATTGAAGTTTTTGTGAAAAAACATGAAAAATTGGAAAGTTTGTAAAAAGAATGGTCTTGAGAGGATTGAACCCATGACCATGGGTGGGGCACGTGGCGAGAACCTTAAGAGCAAGCCAGGACCAACCGAGCCAGCGCTTGAAATGTTAGTGGACCAGACACGTGTTGATATGGTATTGGAAAGTTTTGAAGAAAACATGAAAAATTGAAAACTTTGTAAAAGAATGGTCTTCTGGTTTTGAACCCATGACCATGAGGTGATACGCTGTCACAAAGCCTTAAAGGCAAGCCATGAACCATCGAGCCAAACGCGTTTGAGTTGTTAGTGGATTAAAACACGTTAATATTATATTGGTTAATTTGAAAATTTGAAAATGAAGAACACATGAACACGCCAATTTTCGGGCTTGTGTTTGATTCTCGCCACAATTCGAGCTATCTCCTTCGCTTCTCAACCAAATGGCACGATGTAAAACCAAACTTGATCGATTTTATGCCACGAACATGAAGATGCTTGTTAATTTCATTTATATTAAGCCTAGAATGATTTCGATTCAAGAACACGTATGAACCCTAAACCGAAAATCTAAATTAAATGATGTATGTTGAATGATTGTTTGATTTTATCGAGGGCTATTGTTCGTGTTGAGTGAAAACAAATGGCCAAGAGTTTTGTCAATTGGTGCAAGGAATATGGAGTTTGAAGTTCGTATGGATACCGGAAAAGTGAAGATCAAAACCTGCTCTAGAGCACTTCCAGTTGTTTCTTGATCCTTAGAGCACCAATATGTGAGGATGCTTTAGAGATGGCTTGCTTCGAACTTACTTCAATCTCTCCACTCAAGTCAACCTGCAATCAATCAAAAAGAACTCGAAATCGGGTTAATGGTGTTACAGATTGCTATTCTTGTTTTAGATCAACTGGGATGTTCATGGAAGGTGTATGGATCATTAGAACAACAATTGATCAAGCCAAACTTGCAATTCGATTCCTAAGTCATTTTAAAGTTTTGAAAAATGGAAATGGAATTTGATTTTCTCTTGCTTTTAGTTTGATTTTAAGTTTGGAACAAGTTTGTTAATGATCATGGAACATGTTGGACACCAATTTTCATCATGTTTCCATTGAATTTTCAAAAATGCTAAATTTCTCAACTTTGCACTAATTGCTTGATTTTCAAGAAAAGAAGAAAAACATGGATTTGTGTATTGATTTTGGTGTCCCATTGAACTTGAAATGCCATCCTTTTATAGGCAAGAGGTCTGAAATGTTAGGCAAGGAAGTACAAGCCATTTGGTAACTCATGGATAACTTAGAGGGCAAGATTGGTTTTTTACCACAAAAGGAAACTTCCTTTTTTTCACCATGTGCTATATTTATCCAAACTTGATCCAATCTTCAATCATCACTTTTCACTGATGTTTATCAGTTTGATGAGTCATTTTGGCAAGGTGGCAAGTGGTTTAAGTGAAAAAACACAAAATGACCTATAATTTGAAGTTGTGAACTTTGAAATTTAAGTTTCATGGAACCTTTGGTTTCAATTTCTAAAACATAGCTAGCCTCCATGGATTTTGAAGTTCTTGGACTTTTTGGAAATATTTTTCCATGATCTACAACTTTCATGTTTTGAGTTTTTTCAAATTCCAATTGGAACTAGGTGAAAAAATGGCTTGAAGTTTGGAAAAAATGTGAAATTTCAACACTTAGAAATTTTTCTAAGTTATAGAAATTTTGACTTTTTGTTGACTTTTCCAAATTCTTTGATTTTTAATGATCATGATGGATCATTTGAAGTATTTTGATGATGGAAAAAGTTTTGTTTTGAAAATTTTGACCAAAAGTCAAAGTTTGACTTTTCTGCAGATGAAATTTCATCGATGTTTCGAAAACGATCGATGAATTTCGTGAACTTCGTGATGATTTGAATCCGAAATTAGGTCAAGAGGTTATATCTAAGATATGATGACCAATCTCTATCCAAAAAGTCATCCATGCAAAGTCGAGAATTCTCTTGCCCGATCAAAACCCTAATTGGTCGATCCTCGATCGATCCGTGAGAGAATTTTGTTATCTGATGATCAGGGGTTGATATTTTGATCAAGATAGATCAAATGAGATGAAAAATCTCAAACCCTAATTGGTTAGCTCTTGAATCGATGAAAATCGATGAAACCCTAATTTTGACCTGTGAATGCTATACCCGATTAATGCTGTCTGAGCTGTTAGCTATGAAATGATGCAAATATATGGTGGTATATTAGGTCAAAAATTGGGGTATGACAAGTGGGACACTTTCTGTTACAAGGTCATGCCGTCTGGGTTGAAGAACGTTGGCACAATATTCAGCGTGTTATGGTAGCTTTATTCCATGATATGATCCATCACGAGATAGAGGTCTACGTCAAAGACATGATAGCTCAATCATAAACCGAAGAATAACATCTTGATCATTTGCATAATCTGTTTGATAGACTGAAGAAATACAGGTTGAGATTGAATCTGAACAAATGCACCTTCTGAGTCAGATCCAACAAACTCTTGGGTTTCGTCGTTAGTGGTAAAGGTATCAAAGTTGACCAAGCTAAGGTTAAAGCTATTGAAGAAATGTCAGTTCCCCGTACCGAGAAGGAAGTCAGAGGTTTCTTAGGACAAGTGAATTACATTGCCAGATTTATTGCACATCTAACTGCTACTTGTGAGCCAATCTTCAAATTACTGAAGAAAGATCGAGTAGTGGAATGGAACAACGGTTTCCAGACATCTTTTGACAAAATTATGGAGTACCTATAAAAACCTCCTATCCTAATGCCACTAGTTGAAGGAAGACCTATAATCATGTACTTAATAGTGTTGGAGAATTCAATGGGGTGTGTGTTGGGGCAACATGACGAGTCTGGTCGAAAAGAGCATGTAATATACTACCTTAGCAAAAAGTTTACCGACTGTGAAACAAGATACTCACTGCATGAGAAAATTTACTGCCCTTTGGCTTAGGCTGCTTGCCGACTAAGACAGTATATGTTGACCCACACTACCTTATTAATCTCTAAAATAGATCCGATAAACTACATATTCGGAAAGCCTACTCTTTCTGGAAGAATAGAAAGATGGAGGATGATCTTTATTGAGTATGATATTCAGTACACTACCTAGAAAGCGATCAAAGGAACTGTAGTAGCTGATCATTTAGCTCATCAAGCCGTAGATGACTACCATTCTATGTATTTCGAGTTTCCAAACGAGGATATCATGCTAGTTACCGACTACGAAGAGCTTGGACCGAATGAAGGACTTGAGCCAGGATCCCGATGGACCATGGTCTTTCATGGAGCTTCTAACGCACTTGGCAATGGTATTAGCGTTGTGATCATATCTCCCAAGGGTAGTCATACACCTTTTACTGCTAGGTTATGTTTCTACTACACCAACAATATGGTTGAATACGAAGCGTGCATTATGGGTATCAAAGCTATTATTGACTTAAGGATCAAATTCTTGCAAGTATATGGAGACTCAACTTTAGTGATCAGTTAGATTAAGGGCGAATGAGACATGAAGCATCCGAATCTCATTCCATATCAAGAACATGTGATGAATATGACCCCATACTTCGAAGAAATAAATTTCGAGCATATTCCACGAGAAGAGAATCAGTTGGCAGACGCGTTAGCTACCATGTCATCTATGTTCAAAGTCAGATGGCACAACAAAGTTCCTCAGATTACTATCGAAAGACTAGACGAACCAGTGTACTATTGTGAACTTGATACTGAAAGAGTAGAGGAGAAACCTTGGTTCTATGAAGTGAAGAGGTATCTCGAGGCTCAAGATTACCCTAAGGGGGAATCTGTCAATGATAATAAATTTCTGAGGAGATTCGCCACCAAGTTCTTTCTAAGTAACAACATTCTGTACAAACACAACCATGATCTCGCCTTACTCCGATGTGTAGATCAGAAGACAGTTGATCGAATCATGGAAGAGTTGCATGAAGGCGTTTTTGGTACTCACTCTAACAAATAATGGCTAAGAAGATTCTGAGAACAGGTTACTATTGGTCCACTATGGAAGTTGACTGTTATCGATATTCCCGATCTTGTCACAAATGTCAAATATACACTGATAAATTGCATGTACCTTCGGTTCCGTTGAATGTTCTCACCGCTCCTTGGCCTTTTGCGATGTGGGGCATTGATATGATTGGAGAAATCAAACCTACCACTTATGATGGGCATCGTTTCATCCTCGCTGTTATCGATTACTTTACCAAATAGATAGAGGCATCCTCGTTCGCATATCTTACCAAGAATATTGTGGCTCGATTCATCAAACATAATTGTTATACCTCAAAATTTCCCCTCCTACTTCTCAAGACAATCCACAACTCCATACTCAAGGATTTCACAAGGGTTGATCAGACAAACCCACTTCTAAGCAATCCATCCAAGCTAAGGTTCTGCTCCTCTCAAGTCAAGATGGATTTCCAATGCTTTAAGTGGTCATCATACCTCATTATATGCTTCAAGGGATCACCATGTCAAGTTTCAAGCCTTACAAGTCAAAATTGCTCATCCAATTGCTCAGATAGTTGAAAATCAACTGTATTGGACAAAAAGTTCATAATTTTTGGTCAACATCAATATTTTGAAGTGATATTCATCATTTGATCAAGGGTTGATCATGATTCAACAAGAAAAAGCCAAGATTTGATCAAAAGTCAAAGTTTCTAAATTAGGGTTTTTTAGACAAAAGTTAACAAAACTTTGACCAGGCATAACTTTCGCATACTTTATCAGAAATTTTTCCACCAAATCTCATTTTAAAGGGAATTAAATTCTCTACAACTTCATGTCTAACAAGCTTTGGCTAGAAATGCTTCATTTGAAAGTTATGGATCAAAATATTACAGGTCCTTTTAAAAGTCAACCAAAAGTCATCTTTTTGCAAAGAAGTGTTCATGAACATGGAAACTTCAATGAAGATGAAACCAAAAGCGCTATTTAGAGGACATCGTGAGCTTTCTAAAAAGTCCAAGAACACCCAAAAATGTTGAAAATTGAGCAAGATACAAATTGTACAAGTTGAGCATTTTTGAGGAGGTGCATAAAGAGAAATACTTAATAAATCAAATTTTTTCTAAATGGGCCTAACTTTTCTTGGTTCAAACTTGTTTCGCATCTGAATTGGAACCTCCAAGCCCAAGGCCACGTTTTTATCTTTTATTTTTTTATTTATTTTGGATTTTTATTCATTTAAAACCAATTTAATTAAAATAAAAGATATAAAATAAAAATATTAAATACAAGATTAATTTTCTCTCATTCTTGAGGCCCAAGCAAGCCAAATGATCTGATCATTTCGAAATAATGCTGATAGGTAAGAGACTTTATGGAGATTTGTTCAAAAAAGGCAAGATTTGATGGAAATTCCAAATCAAATATTCTTCCATTCAAGGCAATATATTTTCCAATTATGCTTGACCTAATGCACACTCCTATAAATACATAACAAGATCAGACCACAAGGAGGATTGGCTGCACGAGAAAACCCTACACAAAACTTCTCTCACTTTTCAAGTTTCAGAGCAAACACGAACTACATCCTCCAACCGTCCCCAAGGAGTTTCAAGTATTCCATCATCTTTCTGAGGTTTCCAAGAGGCAATCCAAAGCCTTACACAACCAAAACGTGCCAACCAAGTTGCACCAGTTTGGTAAAAATCATGAAACTCAAACTCTCAATTCATGTTGTTTAAACTGATTTGATTTACATATTCATGCTTTTATTGATGTTTGTGATTGTTTAGAACCATCGTGCATGTGTTTTTACGCAGGAATCATGATACACCATTGTTAGGGCACGAAGCTTCTGCTTCGTCGTATCCTTATTTCCAGGCCGATTCAGACCAAACCCATGCCACTATTGAACTCGCAGCCCTCGATAGGGGTGGTAGGGTCCCTTTGTTTGCATTTATTTTCATTTTTTCTGCAGGTTTGATCTTGGAAGCAACCGGAGAAGATGATCGGAGCTTCCTTCCGGCGTCTTTGACTGCAGGTCAACTAGCTGGCTTCCCAGAAGTTCCAGAAGGAATATCACCATAAGTTCCAGAAGGAACATCACCACAAGCCCTAGAAGGAGCAAAGATGTTCCAGAAGGAGCAACCCCAGAAGTTCTAGAAGGAACATCACCACAAGTTCCAGAAGGAAAACGCCAGAAGTTCCAGAAGGAGTAACCCCAGAAGTTCCAGAAGGAACATCATCACAAGTTCCAGAAGGAACATCACCACAAGTTCCAGAAGGAACATCATCACAAGTTCTAGAAGGAACATCATCATAAGTTCCAGAAGGAGCAACGCCAGAAGTTCCAGAAGAAGCACCAACACAGCACCCAGAAGTTCTGGAAAACAGGTTTCCAGAAGTTCTGGAAAAAAGGTTTCCAAAAGTTCTGGAAGGAACTTCCGAGACAGCCTCCAGAAAGAAGGAACTTCCGAGACAGCCTCCAGAAAGAAGGAACTTCCGAGACAGCCTCCAGAAGGAAGGAACTTCCGTGCCAGCCCCCAGAAGGAAGGAACTTCCATACCAGCCTCTGGAAGCTCTGGAAAATAAGTTAGTCAGAAGTTCTGGAGGGAACTTCCGTCAGAAGTTCTGAGACGAGCTTAGTCAGAAGTTCTGACGAAAATTTTTATTTATTTATTTTCCTTCTAACTAATTTATTTTCTTTTCAATTATCTTTTAACCTATTTTCTAAAAAACTCTAAAAAATGTCTAACATTAAGATTTAGGTTCCAAAAACCTTTATTTAATTTTTCACACAAAAAACATTTTCTTTTCATTTAAATCATTAATCAGAATTAGGTTTTTTCATTAAAATCAATCACAAAAAATTCCAAAAAAGATAATTTTTAGTATTAGGGTTGCTAACCTAAAACTCTTTTTTTACTAATTTCCAGAACATTTTTCACTAACATTTTCTCATTATTCTATTTGTTTATTTATTATTCCGCATTTAAATTCTAGAAAGGTTGTATAGGTTACAAATTCTTTATCATGTAATAGCGTAGGATTTACTTTCCGCACTTTATATTTCTGCCTTTACTTTCTGCACTCCTATATTATGTATCTGCCCCAAAGCCATGTAATAGCGTAGGACCTTTACTTTCTGTACTTTATATTTCCGCAATTTGCTTTCTGCACCTATTAACTACTAGTAATTACGCGTGTATGGCAAGATTAATTTAATCAATCTAGATCACTAATCACAAGATAAATATTTGAACACAACCCACTTTTCACACATGCACCCACCTTTAGGGTATCCTCTCTCGTTGCCTTTCGAATACATGGTCATGTCCCTCGAACGTAGGGATATCTTAGCTAAGACGCTTTCAAACATATCATCATAGTCCCTTCGATACAAAGATCATAGTCCCTCGATGACCCGCGATTGTTGCCTACGAATACATGATCTCGTCCCTCGATTGTTGCCTACGAAAAGTGATGATCGTCCCTACAAATATGCTAAGATATCCTTACAAGTTGCCTTCTATGACCATCCGATGTCCCTTCGAATGTCTCTTTTACATCTAATGGATAGAGTTACGTACCAACTAATGGTATGGATAGCCTTATTCTAAAGGAAAGCAATATAACACGGAAACGATCGTTCTGAGTGGGTAAAATAAGTCTCTTTTGCTTGCTCAATCAAAATGCTCTTTACACCTCACACTTATTTTCAAAATCTTTACAAAACACTTTGTATACATTCCAGCGTGAATCATTACAAAGTGCTTTTTCCAAAACAAAACATTTCCAAACACTTTGTATACATTCCAGCGTGAATCATTACGAAGTCAAAGTGAAATGTCCTTTTCAAAAATATTTTCAAACACACACACAAAAAGCAATTTATAAAGCGAGCTAAGCAATTAAGATCTCGTAGATAACTACGGATGGAAAGGGTTCTAACACCTTCCCTTTTCATAACTGCCTCCCGTACTCAGAATCTAACGAAGGTCTTTTCATGTTCTTTTTGCCTTCCCTTAATTGGATAAAATAAAATTCGATGGCGACTCTTGCTATCTGCAACATTTGCGATAAAATGTAAAACAAACAAGTCACTTCTCCCACCGTGTTACAGAACTGGCGACTCTGCTGGGGAAATCCCAGAGAGAGGCTACCTTAGGGCTTTAGGTCACTTTATTTCTTTCATTGTTTGACTTGTATACTTTTAAGGGTTGCTTGAGTATTATACTTGTGGGGGATCCTACACCCCGATCCAGGTTTCCTTAGGTAAGTGACAATAAATCATCGCAACCGTTAGGCGTATACTAAAACGGTCAACATGATGGCTATGTTAGTGCGACACTTTGATGTCCCGATGTTCGCATGTTCGGTTGAGGAAAGTATTTGGCATCTGCGTGGTGTCAGAAGCACTAACTCAACCTTTAGAACCCTAATTGACCCATCTTGGCCATTAGAAGGTAGTGAGATGGCCGGCTTCGGTACAGACTGTGTTTGGTTGATAATCGATGCTACGCTCATTAAGATTCGACTTTCGGGATGTTTCGGTCGACCACTTGGTAGTCGATTGAAATAAAGCCTACGAGAAAGATCAATGATATGAGATTCCTAGAACCCTTACTATTATACGATGTGTTGAACCCACTTAAACTTTGGTAGGGTAGACACCTATACCTCATGCAAGCCTTAAACCTAGGGCTATTGTGTGAATTTCTTGGGCTTGCTACTTGTTTAAACATGACATCATGACATCATAACATCATAACATCATATCATTTCTAACTATTTCAAGGACCTAGGGATTTATCTTTGCTCTGTCTTGTAGGAGTTATGGCTTCCGTGAAGACTATCCAAATCAAATTTGGGTATACCTTCTCAACTCAAAGAATTAGTCTTAAGTTCCCGATCATGCTCACCATCAAAAGACATGGTTATCCGCTTGACTTGGTTATCTCTAGTTTTGAAGAAGATATGATGCACGTTGTATTCCGCTTCGATCCAAACATCACCGCTTACATTCCTGCACTATCATTGGTTCCTACATTGGAAGAGTTCTAAGCTACTTGGATACCTATCCTTGATCGATACCACCACCGGTTCGAAAAATCTCGAAGTACGAAGACATCGTGATCAACATCTAAAGCGATCGACATTGAAGCTAATTGGGAAATAAGAAGCGGAGTTAAGGGTTTTGCTTAAGTTTTTGATAAAGAAAGCTCGAGAATTCCTAAAGGCCATGAGTTTCCATGCATTCGAAGACATTTTGGCCTTGCTAATCTATAGCTTGGTACTATTTCCTAATCCATATCAGTTCATCGACATGAACGCCATCAAAATATTCCTCACTCATAATCCGGTGCCTACCTTGCTTGGAGACATTCTGCATTCTCTCCACTATCGTACTATTAAAAGATAAGGAACTCTCATGTTTTGCATACCGTTACTTTTCCAGGTGGTTTATTTCGCACCTTCCTCAATCAATAATGAAGAACGAGCAAAGATTGAAGTGGTCTCAAAGGTTGATGTCACTCTCTCATTCAAATATCCGTTGGTGTTTTTTTCTCAAAAGGACTTCACTTTCACTGAGCGTTATAGGGAATTCCCTAATGTACCACTCCTTGGCATAAGGGGAGGTATCACTTACAGCCCTTCTCTAGCTCTACGTCAGTTTGGTTATGCTCAAAGAGATGGTCCTCATGATATGCTTCTCCAAGACATTGTGTTTGACTACGAAAACGATCTCCAGAACTACCGTCGAAGATTTGTGCACGCTTGGGGCATGGTGAAGAAGACTGATACCAAAACCTTGGGGCACAAAAAATTCCATTCCTTGGGAACCTTACCTCAAATAGGTGCGAGCTCGAGCTCAAAACCTCATGATGTCGTTTACAGCTATTCTACCAGTGGTTATGGAACCTGTTGCTATAGGTGACGAACTCTACACTATTCTTCATCCAGACATGCCTACTAATTTCGAAGACTTGAAGAGATCTTGGATTCATCTTAAAGAAGAAAGGGATACGTTTGAAGCTCAGTGCTATGCAAGCGAGAAGAAGGTATAGAGTTGACAAAGCTACTTCACGAGGAGCGAAGCATCAATACCTACTTCAACACAAAGAGGAAGCGCCCATGGGATACCTAAGCTATAGGAACTTCTTGTTATTTGTTTAAACTTTCATTTGTACTTTCTAAAATTAAACTAATAAAAAGTTTGTTCTTGCTTATTTAACAAATTTAAATTCCTAAGGTCCTTGAAAACATTGCATTGCATAACATCGCATATCATGGCATAACATTCCATAACAGGTACATTGAAGACCAATTTTCTTATTCTCTCGCTGTTTATTTGAGTAGAAATGGCTCTTGAGCATACTGTCAAAGACCTTCAAGCTCAGAACGCTCAATTCCAAGAAATGTTCACCAGCTTAGCTCAAGGTCAGAAATATTTGAAAGAACTCATCACTAAGAAGAATCTTGAAGACAACAAGGATGGCCGATTTGAACAAATGCAAGCTGAGATAGCAGAGATGAAAATCCAAATGATTGGTCAGATGGCTCTTATCCAAAACTTAGCCCAGGGGAAAGAAGAATTGAGAGTTTTCATCAACAAGCTTCTCAAGTTCGAAGAGAACCATGTGGTACAAACCGCTAGAGTTGGAGATCCAAACATTAACCAACCTCTAATGAGACAAAAGCTGACTTGTTCACAAGAAAGAGACAAGTTCACATTGCTTCGCCAACAACAACAAAATCGGCATAAGCAAGATACACCCAGGAGACAATTTGCCAAGATCAACATGCCATTGTCTCAAGAATTACAACACATGTTGAAACTAAAGTTCATTACTTTGAAGAATCCTCCTCAGTATGTCAACACTTCCTCTCCAAAGTACAATCCTAATGTAAGGTGTGCATACCACTCCAACAGCCCAGGGCACGACACCAATAACTGTTGGGCCCTAAAGAACAAGATTCAGGACCTGGTTGATGAAAGAGTTCTCAAGTTCACGCAAGATGGTCAGATTGAGTTTTTCTACCATCCATCAAACATCGAAACTGCAAGGCATGCAATCTAAAGTGACGAGTTCGAGCGGAGAAGCTTTCTTTCATTTGAATTTTTAGTTGTAATTTCTTTTGTTTGCTTGAACGTTTATCCTTATGTCAAACTTTGGTTTTTCACATTAATTCATTGCACATGTTTGTCTTGAAATAATTCATTCGTTTCACTATATAAATTGTGTTTCTTACTTTTTTGCGATATACAACTCTTGTTAAAGCGGTAAGCCTTTAGAGGGAGGATGACGAAGACGATACCATAACTTCTTACAATATGCTTTCGAAGACTATCCTGACGATGTACAGGCCTTGTTTCAATTCCTAAACAGTGGAGATATAAGGAAGTTAATCCCTAGTCAACCCCTTTGAGCCTAAGAAGTAGAAGTTTTTCTTTCACACAAATTGAAACCCTTAATCATAACCTGGGGCGGGGTATTTTCTCAGTTAATTTAAATGTGCAGTCAATCACGATGAGTAATGTCGAAGATATGCTTCTAAGTCAAAGACCGGTGATGGTTCCCTATAATCATTAAGTCAGGCAGTCAATATCTATCAAAAGAAAAGCTTGCTAAGTCAAAAACCTATGAAGGAGACTTAAGGAAAAAATGAGACATCCCGCTGACTATAATCTCAAAATAAACAGTTCAGGAAAAAGTTAGGGATAACAAAGTCAAAAAGAGGTCACTACAAACCCTCAACAAAAGAAAAATGTTACAAAAATGATGATTGTCTTTTCAAATAAATTTCTGGTTTCTGAACCATCACCAAATGTAAGTGTTTCAATTCCAGGGATGCACAATTAACTGAACATAGGACTGAAGAACATCACGGAGATTGGGTTGGGTACAAATAAATTTCGAGCCATTATCCTTTGTTTCTTAAACCGTGAACCAATCCACGTTATAACCCTTAAAAGTCCTAACTGAAGCAAGGTTAGTTCGAAAGCGTACTGTTATAAAAGGTATCCTGACTCCTGTAAGGCTTACTATAATTCCTGAGTTGATATCATCATTCTTACAACAAAAAAAATTTACTAAAAAATACATTTTTATAAACTTCAAGAAAGACATGAGTTTTGCATTTTAATACCACTGTCTGCATATGACTACATGTTTGACAACATAATATTTTGCACGACGAATATTCAATGAATGAAGTTCCTCCCAATGGACAAAATTACTACAGATAAAGACATCTCTGGTAACAAGCCTTTCCAATCAAGGGGCATGACATGCTATCATCCAACTCACCTAGGGAAATCAGGTCAAGATTTAGAGAATCTCTCAAAAGTGCTGAATAGCCAGGGGCATGGCTTACATCTGAATCACTTGGGGCATGTTACATTGTTCACAAGTTTCATCAAAAGCCATTGAGTTACTCGTTTGTGGCAGTAGTATCAGATGATGTCAGTATCATTCTCCCATAACATTCCTCAAAAAGCTACTTGAGAAGGTCAAGATTATCAACATTTCTAAATCCAACGGTTCACCAATAACTTCAAGCGTCAAATACACCAAGATATAGATCCTAGAGGTAGATAAACCCCCACATGCAAATGGGCATATTCTGACAGTGTTACAACGCTCACCACAATGGATGGCGAAGACTTCTCACACCCTGTGAATGCAGACATAGTCAACAAATACTACTCATAAACGAGACCCGTTAGGTTGACTGACCTAGGCAAAAATAAGGGCATCCTGGCGAACCAAAAAGTTCGGGAAAAAGTTAAGGATATATATACAAAAATGTACACCCAGCAAGTCGAAAACCTGTAAAGGCGGCTTGGGCAAAAAGGGTATCCCGGTAGACTGAAAACTCGAAAGGGCGATCTAGGCAAAAGTTAGGGATTTAAGAGTACAACTATGTCTCATCCAGATCACCTACTTACAGCTTCAAGATTCGAATGGCGCAAATCAAGTTCAGCCACTTCCTTCTAACAGCAAGAAACAGTAATTACTATAGGATCTAGGAATTCAGATGACTAATACGTCGCCACAGAGTCATTTTCACAAGAAATACTTCCATAGAGTAATCTCTACGATCCCCATAGAGCCCTCTCTCTCCCTACAAAGATAAATCTTCTCCAAAGAAGTATTACATTATCATCTCCTCCCAACAGTGTTCCAACACTTCAACATCATCACGTTAGTCCCCGAACAGTGATCATATCATCTTCATCACGTTAGTCCCCGAGCAGTGATCCTATCAACATCATTACGTTAGTCCCCGAGCAGTGATCCTACCAGCTACATCAGCTTCAACGATCCTAACCTCATCATGTTAAGTGGTCATATCAGCTCCATCAGCTTCAATGATCCTATCAGCTTCATCAGCTTCAATGATCCTATTAGCTTCATCAGCTTCAACGATCCTATCAACCTCATCATGTTAAGTGATCTTATCAGCTTCATCAACTTCAATGATCCTATCAGCTTCATCAGCTTCAATGGTCATATCAGCTTCATCAACTTCAACGATCCTATCAACCTCATCACGTTAAGTGATCCTATAAGCTTCATCAGCTTCAGTGATCCTATCAGCTTCATCAACTTCAATGATCCTATCAGCTTCATCAGCTTCAATGATCCTATGAACCTCATCACGTTAAGTGATCCTATCAGCTTCATCAGCTTCAATGATCCTATCAGCTTCATCAACTTCAACGATCCTATCAGTTTCATCAACTTTAATGATCCTATCAGCTTCATCAGCTTCAATGATCCTATCAACTTCATCAGCTTCAATGATCCTAACAGCTTCATCAGCTTCAATGATCCTAACAGCTCCATCAGCTTCAATGATCATATCAGCTTCATAAGCTTTAATGATTCTATTAGCCTCATCACGTTAAGTGATCCTATCAGCTTCATCAGCTTCAATGATCCTATCAACTTCATCAGCTTCAATGATCCTATCAGCAGAACTCATCTACGTTCTCAAGTCATCACGTTACATCAGTCCCCGAGCAGTAACATATCAACCAATTACATCAGTCTCCAAGCGGTAACAGGTTATTCCATAACCACATCATTCCCCCCAACAACAACATTATCCAGACTCGAAACTTGGTCGGATAGTGCATCGGAGGAATCTGAATCTCTCTTATTCCCCAGCCAGGATTTTCAACAACTTCATCCCCAAGCGGAAATCAAAAATCTCTAGCAGAATGTGCCTATCTTCCTCAAGATGGATATGTTTTGAAATACCACAACATCTACATTCATACATTATTCATAAAAGTCATAACATGTGCATATATCATAATAGCATTGTCATTCATCATAATCTGCATAGGACTAACCATATCCTGTTAGGATTTTATTTCCCCAGCAGGTAAAAGTTATTTTCCAAATGGAAGGTCAAAGGTTAATACCCGAAACAAGACGGGAGAACTATCTGAACGACCATGCAAATTATTTCCAAGCAACAGATCATGGTTTAACACCCGAAACAAGACGGGAAAATTATCCGCATGTTGACAACTATCGATCTCAAGAATGGCCAAGACGAAGTTTTATTCTAACGCTATCTTATTATCAATCTCCCCAAATGGCATCTTAAGCCCATCTCCGACTACACGTCTTCTTCTCCCCGGATGGCATCTTTAAGCCCACCTTCGATTTCTATTTCATCCAAAAGACGAATATAGAGTCTAGCGTACGACTCACTCTCCAGCATCAGATTCTCCAAATGGAATCTATAAGCCCATTCCAGCGCATCGTATACTGAAGATCCCATTCCCTACAACAGCGAGTGCAAATTTTCAAGTGTACTCGAGTGTTCAATCATCTTCTACCTTCAGGTCAGGAAAGGCAAGCATACCAATCTAACCCTTCTGGTACAAGAAGATTGAACAGGGGAAATTGTTATACCCCAAAATTTTCCCTCATGCTTCTCAAGACAATCCACAAATCCATACTCAAGGATTTCACAAGGGTTGACCAGACAAACCCTCTTCTAAGCAATCCATCCAAGCTAGGGTTCTGCTCCTCTCAAGTCAATATGGATTTCCAGTGCTTTAAGTGGTCATCATACCTCATTATATGCTTCAAGGGATCACCATGTCAAGTTTCAAGACTTACAAGTCAAAATTGCTCATCTAATTGCTCAGGTGGTTGAAAATCAGATGTATTGGACAAAAAGTCAACTATGGTCAACATGCAGTCAAACTTCATAATTTTTGGTCAACATCAATATTTTGAAGTGATATTCATCATTTGATCAAGGTTTGATCAAGATTCATCAAGAAAAGCCAAGATTTGCTCAAAAGTCAAAGTTTCTAAATTAGGGTTTTTAGACAAAAGTCACGTAACATTCACTGCATAACTTTCGTGATACTTTATCAAAAAATTCCACCAAACCTCATTTTAAAGGGAATTAAATTTCTACAACTTCATGTCTCACAAGCTTTGGCTAGAATACTTCATTTGGAAGTTATGGATCAAAATATTACAGGTCCTTTTAAAAGTCAACCAAAAGTCATCTTTTTGCAAAGAAGTGTTCATGAACACGGAAACTTCAATGAAGAGGAAACCAAAAGGGCTGTTTAGAGGACATCGTGAGCTTTTTAAAAAGTCCAAGAACACCCAAAAATGTTGAAAGTTGAGCAAGATACAAATTGTACAAGTTGAGCATTTTTTAGGAGGTGCATAAAGAGAAATACTTGAAAAAATCAATTTTTTTCTAAATGGGCCTAACTTTTCTTGGTTCAAACTTGTTTCTCATCTGAATTGGAACCTCCAAGCCCAAGGCCACGTTTTTATCTTTTATCTTTTATTTACTTTGGATTTTTATTCATTTAAAACCAATTTAATTAAAATAAAAGATATAAAATCAAAATATTAAATACAAGATTGATTTTCTCTCATTCTTGAGGCCCAAGCAAGCCAAATGATCTGATCATTTCGAAATAATGGAGATTGGTAAGAGACTTGATGGAGATTTGTTTTAAAAAGGCAAGATTTGATGGAAATTCCAAATCAAATATTCTTCCATTCAAGGCAATATATTTTCCAATTATGCTTGACCAAATGCACACTCCTATAAATACATAACAAGATCATACCACAAGGAGGATTGGCCTACACGAGAAAACCCTACATAAAACTTCTCTCACTTTTCAAGTTTCAGAGCAAACACGAACTACATCCTTCATTCGTCCCCAAGGCGTTTCAAGCATTGCATCATCTTCCTGAGGTTTCCATGAGGCAATCCCAAGCCTTACACAAGCCAGATCGTGCCCAGAACGTGCCAACCAAGTTGCACCAGTTTGGTAAAAATCATGAAATTCAAACTCTCAATTCATGTTATTTAAACTGATTCGATTTACATATTCATAGTTATATTGATGTTTATGATTATTTAGAACCATCGTGCATGAGTTTTTACGTAGGAATCATGATACACCATTGTTAGGGCACGAAGCTTCTCCTTTATCGTATCCTTATTTCCAGGCCGATTCAGACCACACCAAGGCCACCATTGAACTCGCAGCCCTCAGTTTAGGGGGGTAGGGTCCCTTTGTTTGCATTTATTTTCATTATTTCTACACGTTTGATCTTGGAAGCAACCGGAGAAGATGACCGGAGCTTCCCTCCGGCGTCTTTGACTGCAGGTCAACTGGCTGGCTTCCCATAAGTTCCAGAAGGAATATCACCAGAAGTTCCAGAAGGAACATCACCACACGCCCTAGAAGGAGCAACGCCAGAGGTTCCAGAAGGAGAAACCCCAGAAGTTCCAGAAGGAACATCACCAGAAGTTCCAGAAGGAACATCACCACAAGCCCTAGAAGGAGCAACGCCAAAGGTTCCAGAAGGAGAAACCCCAGAAGTTCCAGAAGGAACATCACCACAAGTTCCAGAACAAGCAACGCCAGAAGTTCCAGAAGGAGCAACCCCAGAAGTTCTAGAAGGAACATCATCATAAGTTCCAGAAGGAACATCACCACAAGTTCCAGAAGGAGTAACGCCAAAAGTTCCAGAAGGAGCAACGCCAGAAGTTCTGGAAGAAACACCAACACAAGCACCCAGAAGTTCTGGAAAACAGGTTTTCAGAAGTTCTGGAAGGAACTTCCGTGCCAGCCTCCAGAAGGAAGGAACTTCCGTGCCAGCCTCCAGAAGCTCTGGAAAACAGGTTTGTAGAAGTTCTGGAGGGAACTTCCGTCAAAAGTTCTAAGACGAGCTTAGTCAGAAGTTCTGACGGAATTTTTTTAAAATTTATTTTCCTTCTAACTAATTTATTTTCTTTTCAATTATCTTTTAAACTATTTTCTAAAAAACTCTAAAAAAATGTCTAACTTTAAGATTTAGGTTCCAAAAACCTTTATTTAATTTTTCACACAAAAAACATTTTCTTTTTATTTAAATCATTAATCAGAATTAGGTTTTTTCATTAAAATCAATCACAAAAAAATCCAAAAAAGATAATTTTTAGTAATTAGGGTTGTTAACCTAAAACTCTTTTTTTACTAATTTCCAGAACATTTTTCACTAACATTTTCTCATTATTCTATTTGTTTATTTATTATTCCGCATTTAAATTCTAAAAAGGTTGTATAGGTTACAAATTATTTATCATGTAATAGCGTAGGATTTACTTTCTGCACTTTATATTTCTGCCTTTATTTTATGCACTCCTATATTATGTATCTGCCCCAAAGCCTTGTAATAACGTAGGACCTTTACTTTCTTAACTTTACATTTCCGCAATTTACTTTCTGCACCTATTAACTGCTAGTAATTAGGCGTGTATGGCAAGATTAACTTAATCAATCTAGATCACTAATCACAAGATAAATATCTGAACACAACCCACTTTTCACACATGCACCCACCTTTAGGGTATCCTCTCCTGTTGCCTTTCGAATACATGGTTATGTCCCTCAAACTTAGGGATATCTTAGCTAAGACGCTTTCAAACATATCATCATAGTCCCTTCGATACAAAGATCATAGTCCCTCGATGACCCGCGATTGTTGCCTACGAATACATGATCTCGTCCCTCGATTGTTGCCTACGAAAAGTGATGATCGTCCCTACAAATATGCTAAGATATCCTTACAAGTTGCCTTCTATGACCATCCGATGTCCCTTCGAATGTCTCTTTTACATCTAATGGATAGAGTTACGTACCAACTAATGGTATGGATAGCCTTATTCTAAAGGAAAGCAATATAACACGGAAACGATCGTTCTGAGTGGGTAAAATAAGTCTCTTTTGCTTGCTCAATCAAAATGCTCTTTACACCTCACACTTCTTTTCAAAATCTTTTCAAAACACTTTGTATACATTCCAGCGTGAATCATTACAAAGTCCCTTTTCCAAAACAAAACATTTCCAAGCACTTCGTATACATTCCAGCGTGAATCATTACGAAGTCAAAGTGAAATGTCCTTTTCAAAAATATTTTCAAACACACACAAAAAGCAATTTATAAAGTGAGCTAAGCAATTAAGAGCCCGTAGATAACTACGGATGGAAAGGGTGCTAACACCTTCCCTTTTCATAACTGCCTCCCGTACTCAAAATCTAACGAAGGTTTTTTCCTGTTCTTTTCGCCTTCCCTTAATTGGATAAAAGAAAAGTCGGTGGAGACTCTTGCTATCCGCAACATTTGCAATAAAATACAAAACAAACAAGTCAGTTCTCCCACCGTGTTACAATAATCTTATCTACCTGTACGACATCCATGAAATGATTATCACAGACAACGGCACCAATCTCAACAACAACATGATCACCAAACTTTGCACGTAGTTCAAGATTAAGATGAATGGCGCAGTGGAAGCCGCCAACAAGAACCTTAAGAAGATCATACAGAAGATGACAGTGACGTATAAGGATTGGCATGAGATGTTTCCATTTGCTCTCCACGGTTATCGCACTTCAATACAAACATCTACAGGGGCAACCCCATTCTCTCTCGTATATGGTATGGAAGTGGTTCTATCCATCAAGGTTCAGGTTCCTTCACTTAGAGTGTTAAGAGATGCAGAGTTAGACAAAGACGAATTGATTCAGACTCGGTTTGACCAGATAAACTCGACTCGCAGCCATCTACCATGGGCAGATATATCAAAAACACATGGTCATAGCCATCAATAAGAGAGTCAAATACCGAGTGTACCAATTTTTCCAATCTAGTAGTCAAGCGCATCATCCTACCACAAGGTAATCCCAGGGTAAAATGGACTCCCACCTATGAGGGACCATCTGTAGTCAAGACAATATTTTCTAGTGGAGCCTTGATATTGAGAACTATGGATGGAGAAGACTTCCCGCATCCTGTGAACACAAACATAGTTAAAAATACTACACATAAACTAGACCCTCTTGGTTGATTGGCCTAGGAAAAAATAAGGGCGTCCCGGAGAACCAAAAGAGTTCGGGTAAAAGTTAGGGGCATATATAAAAAAGATTTACACCCGAAAAGTCGAAAACCTGCAAAGGCAGCTTGGGCGAAAAAGGGTATCCGATGAAAACCGAAGGGCGGTCTAGGAAAAAGTTAAGAATTAAAGTGTATGACTATGTCTCGACGGATCATCTACTTACAGACTTTATTACTATCAAGTTCAAATGGCGCAGATCAATCCAATCCCGTTCTTCTCGCAGCAAGGAGATGAGATATTTGAAAATATATAATCAATAGTAGAGTTGAAACTCGATGTGATTATTTCCACATAGCTTTTACTACTTTTCAAATGCTTTCGACAATTTCCTCTTACTAGGACATTCGTCTCTTTGTACACAAACTGCATGTCTACAGACCCATTTCTCAAAATCAATACAAATTCTCTTCTAAATCCGATTTTTTTTACTTTTATTTGTTTTGTTTGCATATGTCCAATGATTGCTTTGAATTATTATATGCATATGACAATAAATATCTGTTCACAGATACACGAAAAAGCAAACAGAAATAACAATTACTACAGGCTCTAGGAATTGAGATGACAACCCAAGTCACCAACATATCCCAATAGAGTCGGCATCACAGAAATACGCCCATAAATCTCACAGAATTATCACATCTTCAAGAATACTACACCATCATATCATCTGCAGTAGGATGGTCTACTTACAATATCTACACACGCCATTGCTACATCAGGCCCTGAGTAGTAGCAGATTCTCAATTCATCACGTTAGTTCCCGAGCAGTGATCATCTCAATTCATCACGTTATTCCCCGAGCAATGATCATCTACAATCATCACATTAGTCCCCGAGCAGTGATCATCAGCTTATCACATCATTTCCCCCGCAGTGATCATCTACAATTCATCACATCAGCCCCCGCGCAGTGATTGTCTATGTTCATAATTCATCACGTTAGTACCCGAGCAATGATCATCTACATTGTCACGTCATTCCCCGTGCAGTGAACGTCAACTTTGTTACATTGGTCCCCGAGCAGTAAGAGACAATCTACATTGTCACGTTAGTCCGAGCGCAGTAAACATCAACTTTGTTACATTGGTCCCCAAGTAGTAACAAATCATCAATCAACTTATTATGTCAGTCTCCGAGCAGTAATAGGTTATTCAAAACCACATCATTCCCCAAAAAGGGTTATTTCTTTAAAACAATACACAAGATATTCATCCCCAACTGAGTATTGCACAAGGATTGTCATTCTCCAACAACATCAATATCCAGACTCGAAACTTGGTCAAATAGTGCATGGAAGGAATCCACATCTCTCTTATCCCCGATCAGGGTCTCCAACAACCATATTTCTCCATCCCCAAGCAGAAGTCGAAGATCCCTAGCAGAGCATTCCCATCTTCTTCAAAGATGGATACATTTTGAAATACCACAACATCTATATCCATACATCATTAAAAAAAATCATAACATGTGCATACATCATTCTCGTTTATTTTGAGAGCATCATTACATATTGGCATACATCGTAATATGCATAAAACTAAACTCATTCTTTCTAGTTAAATTCTCTAACAGGCGAAAAATATTTACAAACTTCCAAGTAGAAGGTCAAAGATTAATACCTGAAACAAGACGGGAAAACTATATGTACAACCAAAATGGTATGAAGGCCCAAAACTAGACGGGTGTACCAAACAAAGTAGCTTGTAGACGGGAGACTAATCTACACAGTTCAACGGTATGAAGTCCTGAAATCAGACGGGTGCACCAACAAACAACAGGCTACAAATTAATACCCGAAACACGACGGGGAAACTATCTACGTCCTGACAAATACCTATCTTAGATAAAACCAAGACGAAGGTTTATTCTGACTCTCCTATCATCAGTATCTCCGGAGGCATCTTTAATCCCATCTCCGACTATACACCATCATCTCTCCACTTGCAGATTGCTACATATCTGGTTAAAAAATCAATGCATGCTAACAACTTTATTCAAAGACGACCACATGACGCATTCCCCTTTCCAAAGGCTACCACAAATTCTAACGTACGACTCACCCTCCAGCATCAGCTTCTCCAGATGGCATCTATAAGCCTATTCCAATACATCGTTAGTCGATGGTTTCATTCTATACACCCGCAAGTGCAAATTTCAGGGATACTCGAGTGTTCAATCATCTTCCAACTTTAGGTCACGAAAGGCGAACATACAAATCTAACCCTTCAGGTACAAGAAGATTGAACAGGGGAAACTGTTATACCCCAAATTTTCCCTCCTATTTTTCAAGTCAAGATACATTTCCATACTCAAGAATTCCTCAAGGGTTGATTAGATAAACCCTCTCCCAAGCAATCAACCCACAACTATGGTTTTGTTTCTCTCAAGTCAAGGATTAGTTATAATGTCTCAAATGAGGATCATGCCTCATCATATGTTTCAAAGTGTCACCATGTCAAGTTTCAAGCCTCACAACCTAGGTTTGCTCAATCAATTGCTTAGATGGTTGAAAATCACTTGTATTAGACAAAAAGTCAATTGTGGTCAACATACAGTCAAACTTCATAATCTTTGGTCAATACCAAGATTTTGAAGCCATATTCATCATTTGATCAAGGTTTGATCATGATTCATCAAGAAAACTCAAGGAATTATCAAAAGTCAAAAGTTTCTAAATTAGGGTTTCTTAAGGGAAAGTCAACAGAATTTTGACCAAGCATAACTTTCACATACTTCATCAAAATAATTTCCACCAAATCTCATTTTAAATGGAATTCAATTCTCTATCACTTTATGACTCTCAAACTTTGCCCAAAAATGCTTCATTTGAGAGTTATGGGTCAAGACATTATAGGTCCTTCTAAAAGTCAACAAAAGTCATCTTTTTCCAAAGAAGTGTACATGAGCATGGAAGCTTTAATGAAGATGAAATCAAAAGGAGAAGTTAAAGGACATATTAAGCTTTCTAAAGAGTCCAAGAACACTTTCAAATGATAAAAATTGAGAAAGTTATAGCTTGGGAAAAATTGGAAATTTTAAAGAAATGCATGAAGAAAATATTGATCAAACTTGAAAATTTTCCAAATGGGCCTATATTTCTTTTGTTCACACTTGTTTCTAATATTGTCAAGAGCTTCTAAAGCCCATTCACACGTTATGCTCATATTTATTTTATTTTTTTGGATTAATTCATTTTAATTCAATTTTAATTAAAGTAAAATACAAAAATTAAATTAATGAGTACAATGGTGTAAATCTAAGCTCCTTGAGGTCCAAGCAACTCATAGCAAGCTGGCAATTTCAAAAATATTTGATTGGCATGAGATTGGAGTGATTGAAGATCAAAAATAGCAAGATTTGGTGTTGATTTCCAATCAAATATATTTGCACTCAAGGCTTAATTTTTGATCAAATTTGTTGACCTAATTCAATCAACTATATACACACAAGCATTCCAGATGTTCAGGGAGAGCTCTGGCAGGCCAACAACCCTAACCAAGCTTGAAAAAACCGTGACATTCAAGAAACTTGCAAACCAAGAATTCGGTCGATTCAAGCCATTCCAAGGTTCCCAATCGGTTCTTGGGTGCTCTCTGAATCGTTCCAGACCTTCACAATCGACCAAAATATCCAGAATCACTCAATCACGGTTAAACAAACTTTTTTCAATTTTGATTTCATACTCACATGCATATTTAATTGAATTTAACCATATATTGTGTTCCTGATGAAGTTTAGATGCTTTTTGGATAGTTTGATTGAAGCTTTAATGTAGGGATCGTGAGTTGTCATTGTTAGGGTTCATAGCTTCGATTTAGGGCTTTCTAAAATAGACAAATTAGACCAAACGAGTGGTACCATCGTGTTCAGGAGATCGATTTCAATCAATCCATGGCTTCATAACTAATTTATATTGCATATTCTTGATTTTGTGATTTGCAGGTGATATAGCTACAGATCAGCGAAAACGATGACGCACCTTTCAGAAATCAAATATATTTTAAGTTTTTATTTTATTATATTTTTTTTTGTTTCTGTTTTGTGACAACTAACCCACACAACTCAGTTGGTAAAGGGGGTATGCTGATGACCATCAAGACCTGGGTTCGATCCCAGCGCCTGGAACCCTTATTTTTGCAATTTTTTCTCACTAACCCTTGTTTTCTTATTTTTCTTTTTATTTTAATTTCTTTTCAAATATTTTTCTAAACATCACAAAAATCCCAAAAAATAATTTTATTTTTAGAATTAGGTTTTAAAAATACTTATTTAATTTTTGACACCAAATATTTATTTTCTTCCTTTTATTTTAATTAAGTGTTTAATTAACCGTAAAATTATACTTTTAATTATTTTCTTAAATAAAACCAATCCACAAAAAATAAAATAAAAAATTTCTTTTTAGTAATTAGGTTTTACTAATCTTAAATACTTTTTTACTAACATCAAAAAAACTTTTTTTCTAACATTATCTCTCTTATTCCGATTTAATCTTTTTCTCGATATTATTCTGATTATTGTAACTGCTTCCAATTGTAATAGTTAGGTTTGATTTCTCACATTTTTCATTATTATGTATCTTCTCATAGGATGTAATAGCTTAATTAGGGTTTATTTTCCGCATTTACTTTCCGCACCTCCTATTATGTAACTTCCCCAAAGCCATGTAATAGCGTAGGACCTTTACTTTTCCGCATTTACTTTTTGCACCCTCTATGACTGTATATAAGTGCTTAGATGTATGGCTAATAGGATTGCATGACAAGATATAAAACCAAACTTAGATCACCCTAATCAAGATAAAATATTTGAAATTAACACACTTTGCACACCTATGCCCTTAGGGTATCCTCTCTTGTTGCCTTACAAATAACAATGGTCATGTCCCTCGGACGTAGTGGTACCATTAGCAAAGTCCCTTAGTTAAATCATCACAAAGATCATAGTCCCTCGATGACCCTCGATGTTTCCTACGAATACATGATCTCTTCCCTCAGTTGTTGCCTACGAATAAGTGATGATCATCCCTTTGAATTGCTAAGGTATACCTACAATGTTGCCTCCAATGACCATACGATGACCCTATGCCTGACCCTTCACATCCAACGGATAGAGTTACCTACCAACCAATGGTATGGATAGCACTACCCTAAAGAATAAGGAAAATAACAAGAACGACCCTTTCTGAGTAGGTAATAAGACTCTAAATTGCTTGCTCAATCAACTCAAAATACTTTTCACACCTCACTCTCTTTTCAAAAATACTTTCAAACAAACACTTTGTATACATTCATACGAGAATCATTACAAAGTAACATTTTTACAAACAAATATTTTCAAACACTTCGTATACATTTTGGAGGACAAATACAAGAATCATTACGAAGTCAAAGCAAAATACTTTTCAAACACACACAAAGCGAGTTTTTAAAAAGTGAGCTAAGCAATTAAGAGCCCAAAGATAACTAAGGATGGAAAGGGTGCTAATACCTTCCCTTTTCATAATTAACTCCTGTACTCATAATATAACAAAGGTCTTTCCTGCTCTTTTCACCTTTCCTTTGTTTGATAAAAGAAAAGTCGGTGACGACTCTTACTATCCTCAACATTTGCGATAAAATGCAAAACAAACAAGTCAGTTCTCCCACCGTGTTACAATATGGCAATATTTTTGTGATGGATTTAGTGTGTATACCCTTACACCAAATCGATGTTATCTTTGGGATGAACTGGTTGAAGTTCAATTATGTTCATATCAATTGTTATAATAAGACATCGAGGTTACCTAAGTTTGGTGATAATGGAGAATTGATGTTGTTGTCTACTAAGCAAGTGAATGAGTTGTTAGACAATATATCTGTGATGTTTGCATCGTTGCAAGTTGATGGTAAGGATGAGAATTTAGAATTATTGTTTGTCTGCAAATTTCCAGAGGTGTTTCTAGATGATATTAGTGAATTACCTCTATAATGTAAAGTGGAGTTCTCTAAAGAATTGGTGCCAGGTACAAGTCCAATATTGATGGCTCCTTAGAGGATGTCAACTTCCAAGCTGAAGTGATTTGAAGAAAAAAATGAAGAGATGCTCGAGAAGAAGTTTGTTTGATCGAGTGTTTCACCGTGGGGTACTCCTGTGTTGTTAGTCAAGAAGAAAGATGAAAGTATGGGATTATAAGTAGATTATAGATAGTTGAATAAAGTGAAAATTAAGAATAAGTATCCACTAATGAGGATTTATGATTTGATGGATCAATTATTGGTCGCGTGTATTTTCAACAAGATTGATTTGAGGTTGGGTTATCATTAGATTCGAGTTAAATTAGATGATATTCCGAAGACGGATTTTTGAATGAGGTATGGCCATTATGAATACAATGTGATGTCGTTTGGTGTATCTAATGCAGGAGTTTTCATGGAGTATATGAGTAGAGAATTTCATTTGTATCCGATATGTTTGTTGTGGTGTTCATTGATGATATTCGATCTATTCTAAGTCGGAAGAAGAGCATCTTGAGCATTTGAGAATTGTATTGCAAGTTTTGAAGGAAAAGAAGCTAATGTTGTTGTCAAGTGTAAATTTTGGATAAAGGAAATGAGTTTCCTTGGTCATGTGATTTCTAGTGGTGGAATTTTTGTTGATCCTTATAAAGTCGATGTAGTGTTGCAATGGGAAACTTTGAAGTTTACGACTGAGATTCAAAGTTTTCTTAGTTTTGCAAGTTACTATTAAAGATTCATTGAATGATTGTCTAACTTAGCATTAATGTTAAATCAGGTTACTCGAAAGGGCCAAGCCTATATGTGGGATGTTGCATGTGAAGATATTTTCATAGAGTTGAAAAAGAAGTTGACGACTGCTCTGGTGTTAATTTTACCTAACCCAAGTAATCCTTTTGTAGTGCACTGTGATGCGTTAAAGATGGGTATTGGAGGTGTGTTAATGAAAAATGGGCAAGTTGTTGCTTATGCTTCTAAACAACTTAAGGTTCATGAGAGGAATTATCATACGCATGACTTAGAGCTAGCAGCCGTGGTGTTTGTGTTGAAGATTTGGAGACATTATATTTTCGGCTCTAAATTTGAAGTATTCAGCGATCATAAGAGTCTGAAGTACTTGTTTGATCAGAAGGAATTAAATATGAGGCAGAGAAGATGGCTTGAATTATTGAAGGATTATGACTTTGATTTGAATTACCATCCTAGTAAAGCAAATGTCGATGCATTAAGTAAAAGTCATTGTATATGTCGATGCTTATGGTTCGAGAGTTAGAGATGATCGAACAATTTAGAGATATGATATTGGTATGTAAAGAGACTCCCGGTAGTGTGAAGTTAGGAATGTAGAAAATGACTAGTGGTATAATAGAGGAAATCCTTGAAGGTCAAAAATTTGATTCGAAGTTAGTTTACCAGTTGTTGTTGATTAACTAAGGTAATGAAGGTGAATTTAGGATTGACGAGAATGGTGTGACGAGGTTCGGAAATAGAGTGTGTGTTCCGAATATTCCAGAAATTAAGAGAAGCATCCTTAAAGAAGGATATCAAAGTGGGTTAAGTATTCATCCTGGTGCATGAAGATGTATCAAGACTTGAAGAAGTTATTTTGGTGACTTGGTATGAAGAAAGAAATCTCTAAGTGTGTTTATGCTTGTGTGACTTGTCATAAGTCGAATATTAAGCATCAAAAACCTTCGAGTTTAATGCAACCATTGAATATTCCAGAATCGAAGTGGGATAGTATCTCTATGGATTTTGTGTCGGTTTTCCGAAGACTACTAAAGGCAATGATTTGATTTAGGTGATAGTGGATAGGTTGACTAAGTTGGCTCATTTCTTATCGATGAAGATCAATAATCCTATGGAGAAGCTAGCTGAAATATATACTGATGAGATTGTGAAGTTGCACGAAATACCTTCGAGTATTGTGTTAGATAAAGATCCGAGGTTTACGTTGAAATTTTGGGAAGGTTAGCAGAAGGATTTTGGAACTAAACTGAGGTTGAGTTCCGCATATCATCCACATACAGAAGATCAGATATAGAGGACCATTCAGTCTTTGAAGGATTTTTTGAGGGCTTATGTGTTGGACCAAGGAGGTGCTTGGGACATCCACTTGTTGTTGATTGAGTTTACATACAATAATAAATTCTATTATAGTATCAGAATGGTATCGTACGAAGTGTTGTATGGTAGGAGGTGTAGGACTCAACTGTATTGGGATGAGTCAGGCGAGAGTGTTGTGCTCGGACCCAAGGTTGAGAAGAAGACAACTAAAAAGATGAAAATGATCCAAGAGAAGATTAAAGTTTCTCAGAGTCGTCAGAAGAGTTATCATGATAAGAGAATGAATAATATTGAGTTTCATGAAGATGACCATGTGTTCTTGAGAGTTACTCTGGTAACTGATGTCGGTAGATATTAGAGAAGACATGGAGGTGTCCTATCGGGATTCATGATGTGTTTCATGTGTCTAAGTTGAGAAAATATATTTCTGATCCTTCACATGTGATTCAAATGGATGGTGTACAGGTGAGAGATAACCTAACTATTCAAGCATTACCCGTGCAAGTAGAAGGCATAGAAGTGAAGCAAATATGAGGCAAGGACACCGTCTTAGTGAAGGTATTGTGGGGTGGAGCAGTTGGTGAGAGTTGGACTTGAGAACGTGAAGATCATATGAAAGAGTCTTATCCGATGTTATTTTCTCCAGGTAATTTTCGAGGGAAAAAATTATCTAAGTTGGGGAGATTTGTAACGCCCCAAAATGATTAGATTATTTATTTAATTACCTATTTGTGAATTTGTGATTTTATGGTGAGTAATTGTGATGATTTGATGAATATGAGGTGTAATGCGATGACATGTTTAAATTGAGAGTTGAACCTCTATTGTGGTATTCAAGTTGTCTTGATTTGATGAAACTATTTGATAAGTAATCAATAAATATATTTGAGTTATGAATTTATGATGCATTTAAATTGAAAAAACTATAGTTGTTTAGCATGAATTACCTAACATAATTGATTTTGGAGAACCCGTGTTACAAAGCAAGATGCGATTTACTATGATGTTTCATAAGAAGCTAATATGACACCCTTTTTAGTGATTTACTCTGATTTAATTATTGAATTATTTGTGAATATTTCTATTGGGGTTTATAAGGGTGTTACACACTTAACTCTTACTACCATGAACTACAAAATGGGAGCTGATTGAGGCCTACTTCATATTACTCTTATATATTGTGAAGAAAATAAGTGTATGGATTCACTTGCAAGCTTAAGAGCGAGACATGGATATGGAATTCACTTTTATGATGTGTTCCCTCAAGAATCGAGCTATTTATTTTTACCATATCTTGTTTGTTTTTGTTTCCTTGGGATTAGGTCACCTTGTATTCCAAAACAAATGATAGTTAGTATCTAAAGTTTCAATAAAGAATTTTAAATACACTGTAACATTAGAATGGTAATTTTAACAGAAATTAGAATAAGTACTATTTGTTTTTATTTTAATGAATATACTAATGTTATAAAAAATATTAATTTAAATTATCAGAATTTAACAGTGACTCTTGATAGAAGAACAAAAGATATTTATTATAAGTTTTATTCAGATCGAAAATTTTTATTCATAATCATGCTAAGTAATTTTAAATAGGATTTGATCAATCAAGTGAAGCAATCTTATCATCAATCTCCTTAATTTTTTCATCAATAGTCTTTTTTAACTCAATTGTATCACCAAAATTGAGGTTGGCTAATAGATCTGGATTTTGCAAGCAATTGATCATAAGAATATCCATCATTTTCTTACGATTGTCTTTTCTCTGCTTTTCCAATTTGTCTCTAGCTTCAACAATTTTTTGTTGGATTAAAGCTACTTGGCTTACGGTCTCCGTTTCATCTACCAGAGATGAACTCTGGCTCCCCTGAACATCTTGGTTGCGTTCCTGTAAATTATGAGAGACCTAATTTTTAGAATTAAAAATGCTGAAATTAGAACAATGGTTGAAATATCAGAAATAATTGCAAATTTTTCTTACCTTCTTTGAATCAACCTTCTTTCTTTTTGTGTGAGCATGATTCACCTTCTTCTTATTCATAGTCGCAACAGGATTTCAAAAAATTAACAAGGAATCAAATTTTGTGTGTGTGTTATTTTCCTTGTATCGTTCGCCTTTTATAGAGTTATACCTCAAATATCTTTAATTATTTTATTGGATATTAGATATCATTTCCGATTTAAAAAAAAAAGAATTTAGGAATATGTTATTTCTATATTTTTAAATTTTTAAATTCATGTGTTATATTGACCATTAATTGAAAGTTTTTCTTGTCAAAAAGTATCACGCTCTAAGACTTTGTTTGTGATTTTGGAGAGAAAAGGAATAAAAAGTTTAGAAAAACGATTTCTTTTTTAAATATAGAGAAATATTTAATATTTTATGAATTTTTTGTTTAGAATTATAAAAGAGTGCTTATCACTAATATATTTTAAATTTTTCGAATACTATGACAACGTAAATTATATTTGAACAATTTGTCTAAGTCCTTAAAAATCCTTCAAACTCCTCCTCAAATACAAATTTTTAATTCCCAAAATTAGTAAAATTTTGATTTTTGAATAAAAATAAATTTCCCAAATTCCTCTCACATAAATTCCCCAATAACTAACACTCATTCATGCTAACAAGCAGGGGTGACAAAACGGATCGTCCGTCTTAAACCCACAAAAAAAAGAAAGGGACAGACAAGCTCGGCAAATAAAAATGTTCCTAAAAATCTAACTCGTCCTATCAAATTGGTGGGTTGAAGGACGGCGGGCTTGTCCGCCTATTTTTTTCTTTTATTTTTTAATAGATTAATAAGTTTTTTTTATTACAATTTTAACTAGATTTTTCACTAAATTTTTATGACAATTTTTTATAAAGCATTTTTTTAACAAATTTTACTAAAACAAATTGCATATATTTACAAATAAATGTATAAAATACAACCATCAACAATCTACTTAATCTAAATTGAAGGTTGTTATGATGACAACCTTGGTCACAACCCTAACCCTATTTGTCTATTTGACATCTTCTCTAACTTTAATTGTCTATGTGGCATTTTCTTAGAGTATTTAATATTAATTTTCAATCTTAATTGCCTACGTGTAATAATAATAATAATAATAATAATAATAATAATAATAATATACATAAAAATATTAATAATAGTAATAATATAATAATAAAATAAATATTAAATTATCAATAATAATAATATAAATAATAAATTATAATATAATATTCATTTTAATATAAATATAAGGTTGTCATGGTAACAACTCTTGGCAAAAACCCTTATATGTTATTTACTAATTTACGTCTGCATTAAAAATAAAGAATAATAATAAATATAATATTCAACCGGCATTAACAGTAATATAATACAATATTTAACTAATAATAATATTAAAATAATAATAATAATGTCCAACTACCACAATTATCAATAATAATTATTATTATTATTATTAATATTATTATTATAATAATAATAATAACAATAATATATTACCACTGTTATATCTTATATTCTCATTTTTTATATAAAAAATCTTTAATTATCAAATTAATAGCCCATAATAATAATAAATAATAATAATAATAATAATAATAATAATAATAATAAGATAATAAAATAATAAGATAAAACAAAATTCAAGAAAATGTATCATTTATCTTATTACTCTAATTCTTACATTTTTATAAAAGATGTTTTTAATTATCAATTTGATATATAATAATAATGATAATAATAATAATAATAATAATAATAATAATAATAATAATAATAATAATAATAATAGTTATAATAATAATAATGTAAATTTGAAATATTTTTTGTTAGCTTTTATAATTTTAAATCTTACATTTTATAATTTTTTTTCTTTAATTTTGTATTTTAATTATAACAGAAGTTTTAACAAATACACTGCAATGATAACAATATATAACAATAAAATATAAAAAATAATTTAATTTTAATAGTCACTAAAATTTTACTTTAATACACTACAATGACAATAATAAAAGTATATTTTACTGATATTTTAATATAAAATTTGAATTATTTAGTTTTTAAAAACTTTCTATTTAATTTTGATTGACAAATGATAGACCATAAAATATTACATTATAATAAATTTTTAATAAAAAATAACATTAATATTTTTTATAAAAATTAAAGTTATTAAAGTATTTTATATTTTAAATTTGTCTAAGTTGATTTTTAAACATAAATATTTAAAGCTTCCCAAATATATTGATATAATTATTATTAAAAATTAATTTACAACATTATGATATAATATAAAATTAAGAAAGTCTTTAACTTGATATTTCTTTGTCTTATTTTTCCCTCATTTTTATTAAAGAAAGGTAAAAAAAAAAAAATGATGCATCTATATATATATATATATATATATATATATATATATATAATTATGATAGTTTTTAACTTGATATTTCTTTGTCTTATTTTTCCCTCATTTTTATTAAAGAAAGATTAAAAAAAATTGATACATATATATATATATATATATATAAAAGAAGGGATCAAATTACACCCGAAGAGTTACGCTATGAGTATTCACTCAAAAACGTCAATTCGAATTAATATTTTCTAAAATCAACCGTTAGATTGAAAATACTATCATATAGATCATACTTATAAAGTTTGAGATTAATCTATAATGAGTTACTATATGACCAAGATATCCAAAGATTAACGTCAAAATGGACTTTCATATAAGGTTAATTTTGATGTAGTCCAATGACATATTAAATCATTATTGATTAATCTCAAACTTTATAGGTATGATCTATATGATGGTATAATATATGATAATTATCATAAAATATTATGTCTTTTTTATTCTTACACACTCTTATAAACACCCTTAATACTAAATTTATTAATTACTTGTTGTTTTTTCTATCAATTTCCCTCATCATTGTTTCTATGATTTTTTACAATGTTTGCGATTACAACTCTAATTAGTAAGAGGTTTTTTCTTCTAATTACCATTTGTATACTTGTTTATCTTTTTATTAAGTTTTATATTCAACTATTCTATTTTAAAATAAAAAAATTTAAGTGAGTTGGGCTCCGAAGCTCACCAGGATCAGAGTATATCACAAGGCTCGAAGAACACTTACAGAGATACTTACATATCACTCTCCAAAGAGGTCCGCACATCGTCTTGGAAGTGAAAATTGAACACAAAATTTCTGAATGTATTATTTTATTATCATATAAAACAATATATATTTTTGCAAGATTTAGCAATGACAAAATATTACAAGCATAAATAATAACAATTATATTTAATTTAGAACAAGCACATCCAAGAGATTTGAGAAAAATTTAGGTCAAAAGTGATTCATTAGGGACATTATTGTCTCGAAAACATTTAGATAAGACTTCAAAATAATGGTCAAATTGTGAGTCAAATTCATACATACATAAATTGACAAACCAGTGACATGCCTCTGAAATTTCACCAGATGGAATACACTACCATATTTTATTTGGAATGATTTTTCAAGATCCTCTCACATAAATTTTTTCCTATTTTTAATTTAAATTTTCAGCTTTTAATTTTTTATTTAAGTTTGTGTTATTTGTTTAATTTATTCGGTCATTTCTTAATTTAGTGGGTTATGTTTTGCCTCCCCACTATTGTAATTTTATTTAGGTTTAAATGCACTTTTGGTCCCTTTATATTAATGTTATTAACATTTTAGTCTCCATATAAAAAAAAACTCAGTTATTAGGTCCCTCAATATCATATTTCATATTTTTTTGATAGTTCCCCATGACAAAATAGTCTAATTTGCCTAGGTGGCATTGATATTATGAAGTGACATTTTTTTAATTGATGCCACATCATTAAAAATATTTAAAAATTTATCATTTTATTTTTTTAAAGTTTTCTTTATAATAATTTTACATTTTTAATTATTTTAATTATTTTAGTTTATCAATATTTATTTAGAAATTATATATTATAAATTTTAATTCTAAAATATATATTTTAAGCCTATTTTTAATAATGCGACAACAATTAAAAAATGTCACCTCATAATTTCAATATCACCTATTCAAATTAGACTATTTTATCATAGAGACTTAAAAAAACATAAAATATGATATTGTGGGACCTAATTGTTGGTTTTTTTTAAGGGGACTAAAATGTTTAAAAAATCAATATAGAGGGACCAAAAATGCATTTAAGTCTTTTATTTATTTTTTAGGTAATTAAGGTTGAATTTATAATACAAAATATTATTATTTTTTTAAAATGTGATTGGATTTATTAATACTTCAAATTTTAGTTGAATAGATACCAATGACTTATAAAAATGTTGATATTTTAAATCAATTTAATGAATAAAAATATTGTATTGCCATAATAAACTAATAGTATTGAATGTGTTTATATTATACTAATTTAAATGTTTGAATTCTTTTATAAGTTGATTGTATTAAAGAGAATTATATTAATTTTTGTTTGTCTTTTTTCAATATTATGAACCAAATATATTGTGGGAGATTTAGATGTCGGACAAGTGAAAGTATTGCTATAATAAATTTATAGTATTTAACAAACTTTATAGGTATGATCTATATGATAGTATATTTCAATCCAACGGTTGATTTTAAAACATATTAAACTGAACTGACGTTTTTGAGCGAGTGTAACTCAAGGTGTAACTCTTCGGGTATATATATATATATATATATATATATATATATATATATATATATATATATATAAATTATTTTTTATAAATTGTAAAATATTAAATTATATTAGATTTTTAATAAAAATAAACTCAATAAAAAATATTATTACAAATATATTTTATATATATCTAAATCGGCATTTATCGATAGTAATTTAATAAACTTATTTGTGCATCGCACGGATAGACGTCTAGTTATATTAATAGAATTAACTAAAAAAGAACGGGCTTAAAATAAAATTGATTAAACGAATATGCGGAATGAATTTTGACTAGCGATGGATTTTAGTGAGACGATCTTTAGCAGGAGACAAACTTTAACAGGATGGACTTTGATGGACGGCAGATCCAAATTTTAAATCAAACCCATTATGTTTTGACGGGTGAGTGTTTCGGCCCGTTTTGCCAACAAAACACTCTTTATGAATTTTAAATTAAAAAATATTCTTTAAAAAATTAATTATTTTAATTTCTAATACACTGAATAGACGTATTTTTTAAAAAAGTCACTTTTTTTAATCTATTAAAGAGTGCTTTTTCACTTGTTAACATTTCACATATTTTATTAAGATATTAACTTTATAATCTTAAAGAATAAATTTCATTATAAGATAATTATTAAATGACCATTAATGTTATTTTCTTTTTCACTTTTTCAAATACTACTTCACAATGGATTTAAAAATTACGCCCCCAGATTTTTTTTTTGGGCCTTCTTTTGAGATTCAATTAAATATAATATTTATTTATACTTTGTTTTCAATTAAATTTTTTTAATAAGAATTTTCATTTAAAATTTAATTTAATTTAATTTAATTTTAAAAATTTATTATTTAAAAAAATTAGTTTTAATATTTCGATTAAAATCATAATAGTATTATATTTTAATTTTGTTATTATACTTTTTTTACAAAGTATTGTCTGCTTATTATTACAATTGTTAAAGTTACACCCACCAATTATCTTTGTTTGTTGATTTTAATGCTTTTTATAATAATAATAATAATAATAATAATAATAATAATAATAATAATAATAATAATAATAATAATAATAATAATAATAATAATAATAATAATAATAATAATAATAATAATAATAATAATAATAATAATAATAATAATAATAATAGTAACTATATATTTTACAATTTTGATCATCTCATATTATAAAGTCAATTTTTTTGTCTGACTATTTAATGAGTGTTTAATAGTTGAGTTGTTTCTTTAAAAGTTGAAAGAAATATTTAGTGTTTTCTTCAAAATTCTATAAAGTTAAATAATTTTTTATAATTATTTGCATAATATTCATATTTACTCTTATTTATTGATGTAAATATAAGTTAATTCAATACAAATTAAATTAAATTAAATTATTATTTTACTCTAACATAATTTTTAATTTCAAATATTGGCTTGTTTTAATAGTTACTTTCTATCTTGTCTTATTAAGGTATTTTGATTCTGTACTCGTGTAAAAACATCAGAGGTAGAGATAGGAGCATGTGCTTGAATATGGGACATCTTATTTATTATTTTTTAAACGATTTTTTCTATCCTATGAAAATTTGCACATGCTAAAAAAATTTAAAATGATAAGATTGTTTTGGAACTTCTGCATTTTATATTAAATATATAATTTTTTAATTAATAATTAATGTTTTTTAATGAAAAGTTACTACTTTATTTATATTTAACATGTGCAATATTGCACATGAGTACAAACCTTCTTTAATATAGATAAATTTTAGCCACTACAGTATTTTTTTTTATAAGTAAAATATATTAATGTGAGTATAACTCAAACCTAATACCAACTTTTAAAAAAAAAACATTCTCATTAATATTTTTTACTAGCTTTTCGTTTTAACCTACTTTTATTTATTATGATAATAATTAAAATATAAAATTCTTTAATTTTATCAGTCAATTCTAATTATTATATTTTATTCAAACATATAAATATTTGTTTTGAATACATGCTTATAAATATTTGTTTTTAATAATTAGATTATACTTTTTAATACCCCTAAATTTTACCAATATTATAATTAGCACTTCAATTTGTTTTCTTTTATGTAATTTTTTTTAACAACACTAGTCTAGTCTTTGTATTATTATCATATGCAAAATCAAGTATTATCCCATTAAGCGAGTTGGTTGTATGTGTAGCACTCCAATTCTACTCCGGTAATTATTAAAAAAATCAGAGTTGTAAAATTCTTTTCAACAACAATTGGAGTATTACAATTCAACTAAACAATAACATGTTATCACAGATACATAACACTTAAGTTCGGATGAACTTGAATAACATGAGTTTAACTTTATTAATATAAAATCAGCGGAACTACATTATTCAATTTAGAAGTTATAACAACTTTTCAACTTTAAAACCATTTTAAAACCAACAGTTACTTTTCATGTATCAACATGGTTATTCAACAACAAATTCAAAATAACTAAACAACTAGCGTTCATCCCCGAGTGTTACGTATCAGAGCGACTACCCAACTCGAACTAACAGCAACTAAATCTTCGACTGGGGTACCTGCACGTTACCAATATAAAGGTAACGGCCAACAAAATATAAAGGGTGAGATATCGAAAAATATAAGCAAAAGTATTATAACTCATATGCTAGGTAAAGAATCATACAATAATTACTACTTTAATCAACAACGTACGATATCCACAGAACAACATAATAATCAACGACAACATAAAAATGCGACTCAGATGCGACTCGACTAATGCAAATGCATGTGGATCCATTTGGAGTAAACTCCCAACTTAAAATCATGCCAGGTTATCGAGGCATTCAACAAGGCATAAGCCTTCAACTTTCAACGTGGTGCCAATCCAGGCCAACTTAATAATGCACATGCTATGTATGACACAACGACCACAACATCAACAACAACTTAAAACAACAACAACTTAATCATGCATTAACTGCATCAACTTAATCAACACGATCAACTTCGACTTCAACAACAATTAACAACTTCAACAACAATGCAACTTATAATTAACACAATCAACTTCAACTTCAACAATAATTACCAACAACAACAACAACGCAACTTATAATTAACACAATCAACTGCAACTTCAACAACAATTAACAACAGCAACACAACTCAATTCATAATTAACACAATCAACTTTTAAATCAACACAATTAACTACAATTTCAACATTTGACCATTTTTAGCCTACAACTAAAATCTGTCCAATTTGGGACAAAACAACTTAGTTCGACAGTACCTGTAATTACAACAATCGACGAGAAATTCAACAAAATAACACGACTTTATTTAACTACTCGTATACGCGAACTGCCCTATAAATTTTTGTCCAATTCTGAGTAACTAATTTTACCGCTTAATTTGACTAACTGTCTAAATTCTGCACTATTTTGTTCCCTGCAATAATACTGCTTAACTACAAAAACTCTGTTAATTTTATTCTACTACTACCATTCATTTTTCGGCATTTTTAATTTACCCTACTGTACTGATCTTCACTTCCTATTACTAATTTCTAATACTGCTAAAATAATATTTGTCTATTAGTTTTCCAGACTGCTAGCTACTTCCTGCGCGTTGCTATTGCATTCCTCTATGGTCATTTATCCTACCACACTACTGTTATGTAGTACATGAAACATACTACTCCAACTAATTATATTCAATGCTACCATGTACTTATTGGTTTTCTTCATCATAAAGTCAAAACATAACCATGCCTACACTCCACTCCCCTCCACACGTGGCTGCAGAAAACGAGGAGAAGATGTGTGAGGCGCCCACCCCAGGGTCTGAGGCGCCCGCCTCCCCTTGCTGGTGGGGCCCACACCAATTTTGCCTTCAAGGGTGGGACGACCGTCCCTTCAGCCTGTATCCTTCGTCGTTCTCTTCCTTGTTTTCATTCCAACAGCGTGTGCTTATAAGTTTACCAGAATTGCATATTTTTCCAAAAAGCAGACTACTACTAGCATTATAATACCCATAATAATCATCATCACAGTGCTAACAGAATTAATATGAACACTTTCAACATATTCCAGCAACGTAAATTTAATCGTAGAACACAATTAGCAGTATAATTATGTAGCCCTAAACCCCACATAAAAACTATCATACAATTGATTATAATAATCGAACCCCACCCCTTACCTTAAATTTGACGGTGGTTGTAACTCCGATCAAATTTCTACTTTTCGGTTCCGATTGTGCACTCCCGGTATCTTCTCCTAGCCCTTGTGCCTCCTCCTCCTTCAATTTGGTTTTTTTTCTCACGTACAAACCCTATTCCTCTTATTTTCTTCCTTTAAATCCTCCTTTATATCCTACTTTAATAATAATTAATTAATTAACTATCCTACTCTTTTAATAATTAAATATTTATTCCTCCATATATTCTAGCATATATTCTATTATCTATTCTATTATATATTCTATTTGGCCAATTAATTAATATTCCCATTTTATTCCTCACATTATAATAAAACTCACTAAATACTTTAATTAATTAATTTCTACTCATAATAATAATTCTCCGACTAAATTAGTTATTCATTTAATCCTCTTAAACCGACTTATAAATCCGTTAAGGTCCCTTATAATTCTCCTTTTATATCTCTTATAAATAAATCCAACTTATAATAGTAATAATGATGATAATACTTATAATAATAATAATAATAATAATAATAATAATAATAATAATAATAATAATAATAATAATAATAATATTGTTACTATTTCTATTTGGCTTAATTTTTACACCTCATTTCTACTACTTCTAACACCAATTAAATAACTCTATTAATCCACACTTATTTCTAATATTATTTCCAATAATATTCTATAATAAAATTAATTCATCACTAATTAATCCCAACTTCGACTAAATTCCAACAATTAATTCCTTAATACTTCATTTAAATAATTAAATGATTTTCCGGGTGTTACAGTATGAATCAACTTTTTTTTATAACAAAGAGGCTTTCACCCGACATGAAAATTAAATTTGGACTAATCTAGAGGTGGTAGAACCCCTTTCGTCGGTGTTCAAGATATGTTTGAGATCTTTCGGACAATCTTCATAGCTGCAGTAAGTGCTTCCGCTAGAAAAACTCAGATTTGCCAATGCATCCGCTAGATAGTTCGCCTCCCTAAACACATGAGTTACTGTAAATTCCCACTCCAACTCCAACAACTTACATATTTCCGTAACAAGTGAGCTACCAAAGGTTCGCCTCGCACTGTCCTTCTTAATGTCTTCAACCACATGTATGTTATCGATCCTAACTTCCACTTTGTCGAATTTTAAACTTCATGCTACTTTAAGACCTTCCAATACTCCCCACAGCTCTCTAAGATACGGATCACCCCGCCCTACGAGCTTAGAGAAACCTACCAGCCACTCCCCATCGCTCCCTCTGATGACACCACCACACCCGATAATACCATGATGATTTGCTCCATCAGTGTTAAGGCAGACCCACCCATTATCTGGTTTACTCCAACCTATGTTTGCGTTAATCTGGTTCTCCAATATTCCAATATCCTGAGAGTTTCCTGTTGTACTATACTGCTGTAACATTCTATTGATAACCAAATATTAGTTGTACGGATGAACATAGCCTTCTTCATATACTTTTCCTTATTCCTCCAATTCCACACGTAATGACACACCGTCTCCCAAAGGCCACTCCATCCTCCATGCTTACTTGAATTATCGACATTCATCTGAATCCAATCTGGCAAGTTTGCCGTAAAAACAATTTGCCTCTGATGGACGGGAACTCTGTGATAACAAAGCTGTTTAACAAGATGGCAATCCCGGACTGTATGAAGAGTGGTTTTCGGGAAATCTAAACAGTAGTCACACTATTTCTCCCATAATCCCATTTTACCTTTTCTCGCATTTGTCATTAATCGATCATGTTTGAGTAACCAAATAAAACTTCAGACTCTCTCCGGTACTTTCAATTTCCAGATCTCCTGCAAAGTGCCATCTGTTATGCTATTGGCGTCTTCACACAATGCATTATACATTTGAGCTACCGAAAAAGGATCGTGAGCATTACATCAACATAGAAGCCTATCTTCCCCATATCTATCTTGAGGAGGTAGAGTCGGTGCAATGCGTGATAGGACATGCACCGACAGCCAATACCGCATTGCCCATGGTTAATTTCTAAACCATGGTTAAAAAACTCAAGTGTTTCTATCCTAACTTCAATCCTTGGCCTTGGATATTTTTGAGTGAAAACCTATCCTTTGGTGGCGACAAGGCTTCTAGAATTGGATGTTGGCAAAAATGACTTGAAAAACTTGAAAAATGACCTATAATTTAAGCTTATGGACCTATAAGTCCTAACTTCATGTCTCACAAGCTTTGGCTAGAAATGCTTCATTTGGAAGTTATATATCAAAATATTACAGGTCCTTTTAAAAGTCATCTTTTTGCAAAGAAGTGTTCATGAACATGGAAACTTCAATGAAGAGGAAACCAAAAGGGTTGTTTAGAGGACATCGTGAGCTTATTAAAAAGTCCAAGAACACCAAAAAATGTTGAAAATTGAGCAAGATACAAATTGTACAAGTTGAGCATTTTTGAGGAGGTGCATAAAGAGAAATACTTGAAAAATCAATTTTTTCTAAATGGGCCTAACTTTTCTTGGTTCAAACTTATTTCTCATCTGAATTGGAACCTCCAAGCCCAAGGCCACGTTTTTATCTTTTATTTTTTATTTATTTTGGATTTTTATTCATTTAAAACCAATTTAATTAAAATAAAAGATATAAAATCAAAATATTAAATACAAGATTGATTTTCTCTAATTCTTGAGGCCCAAGCAAGCCAAATGATCTGATCATTTCGAAATAATGGAGATTGGCAAGAGACTTGATGGAGATTTGTTTAAAAAAGGCAAGATTTGATGGAAATTCCAAATCAAATATTCTTCCATTCAAGGCAATATATTTTCCAATTATGCTTGACCTAATGCACACTCCTATAAATACATAACAAGATCATACCACAAGGAGGATTGGCTACACGAGAAAACCCTACACAAAACTTCTCTCACTTTTCAAGTTTCATAGCAAACACGAACTACATCCTTCATTCGTCCCCAAGGCGTTTCAAGCATTGCATCATCTTCGTGAGGTTTCCATGAGGCAATCCCAAGCCTTACACAAGCCAGATCGTGCCCAGAACATGCCAACCAAGTTGCACCAGTTTGGTAAAAATCATGAAATTCAAACTCTCAATTCATGTTATTTAAACTAATTCGATTTACATATTCATACTTATATTGATGTTTGTGATTATTTAGAACCATCATGCATGAGTTTTTACGTAGGAATCATGATACACCATTGTTAGGGCACGAAGCTTCTATTTTGTCGTATCCTTATTTCCAGGCCGATTCAGACCCCACCAAGGCCACCATTGAACTCGCAGCCCTCAATTTAGGGGGGTAGGGTCCCTTTGTTTGCATTTATTTTCATTATTTCTACAGGTTTGATCTTGGAAGCAACCGGAGAAGATGACCGAGCTTCCTCCGTTTTTGCGCAGTCAACCGGCTGGCTTCCCATAAGTTCCAGAAGGAATATCACCAGAAGTTCCAGAAGGAACATCACCACAAGCCCTAGAAGGAGCAACGCTAGAGGTTCCAGAAGGAGAAACCCCAGAAGTTCCAGAAGGAACATCACCACAAGTTCCAGAAGAAGCAAGGCCAGAAGTTCCAAAAGGAACATCATCATAACTTCCAGAAGGAACATCACCACAAGTTCCAGAAGGAGCAACGCCAAAAGTTCTAGAAGGAGCAACACCAAAAGTTCTGGAAGAAACACCAACACAAGTACCCGGAAGTTCTGGAAAATAGGTTTTCAGAAGTTCTGGAAGGAACTTCGTGCCTCGAAGGAAGGAACTTCGTACCTCGAAGCTCGGAAAACAGGTTTCTAGAAGTTCTGGAGGGAACTTCCGTCAGAAGTTCTAAGACGAGCTTAGTCAGAAGTTCTGACGGAATTTTTTTATAATTTATTTTCCTTCTAACTAATTTATTTTCTTTTCAATTATCTTTTAAACTATTTTCTAAAAAACTCTAAAAAATGTCTAACTTTAAGATTTAGGTTCCAAAAACCTTTATTTAATTTTTCACACAAAAAACATTTTCTTTTCATTTAAATCATTAATCAGAATTAGGTTTTTTCATTAAAATCAATCACAAAAAACTCCAGAAAAGATAATTTTTAGTAATTAGGGTTGCTAACCTAAAACTCTTTTTTTACTAATTTCCAGAACATTTTTCACTAACATTTTCTCATTATTCTATTTGTTTATTTATTATTCCACATTTAAATTCTAAAAAGGTTGTATAGGTTACAAATTCTTTATCATGTAATAGCGTAGGATTTACTTTCCGCACTTTATATTTCAGCCTTTATTTCTGCACTCCTATATTATGTATCTGCCCCAAAGCCATGTAATAACGTAGGACCTTTACTTTCTGAACTTTACATTTCCACAATTTACTTTCTGCACCTATTAACTGCTAGTAATTAGGCGTGTATGGCAAGATTAACTTAATCAATCTAGATCACTAATCACAAGATAAATATCTAAACACAACCCACTTTTCACACATGCACCCACCTTTAGGGTATCCTCTCCTGTTGCCTTTCGAATACATGGTTATGTCCCTCAAACTTAGGGATATCTTAGCTAAGACGCTTACAAACATATCATCATAGTCCCTTCGATACAAAGATCATAGTCCCTCGATGACCCTCGATTGTTGCCTACGAATACATGATCTCGTCCCTCGATTGTTGCCTACAAAAAGTGATGATCATCCCTACGAATATGCTAAGATATCCTTACAAGTTGCCTTCTATGACCATCCGATGTCCCTTCGAATGTCCCTTTTACATCCAACGGATAGAGTTACCTACCAACTAATGGTATGGATAGATTTATTCTAAAGGAAAGAAAAATAACATGGAAACGACCGTTCTGAGTGGGTAAAATAAGTCTCTTTTGCTTGCTCAATCAAAATGCTCTTTACACCTCACACTTCTTTTCAAAATCTTTTCAAAACACTTTGTATACATTCCAGCGTGAATCATTACAAAGTCCCTTTTCCAAAACAAAACATTTCCAAGCACTTTATACATTCCAGCGTGAATCATTACGAAGTCAAAGCGAAATGTCCTTTTCAAAAATCTTTTCAAACACTCACACAAAAAGCAATTTATAAAGTGAGCTAAGCAATTAAGAGCCCGTAGATAACTACGGATGGAAAGGGTGCTAACACCTTCCCTTTTCATAACTGCCTCCCGTACTCAAAATCTAACGAAGGTTTTTTCCTGTTCTTTTCGCCTTCCCTTAATTGGATAAAAGAAAAGTCGGTGGCGACTCTTGTTATCCGCAATATTTGCAATAAAACGCAAAATAAACAAGTCAGTTCTCCCACCGTGTTACAATAATCTTATTTGCCTGTACGACATCCATGAAATGATTATCACAGACAACGGCACCAATCTCAACAACAAAATGATCACCGAACTTTGCACGTAGTTCAAGATTAAGCATCACAACTCCTCTCCATATCGGCCAAAGATGAATGGCGCAGTGGAAGCCGCCAACAAGAACCTTAAGAAGATCATACAGAAGATGACAGTGACGTATAAGGATTGGCATGAGATGTTTCCATTTGCTCTCCACGGTTATCGCACTTCAATACAAACATCTACAGGGGCAACCCCATTCTCTCTCGTATATGGTATGGAAGCGGTTCTATCCATCAAGGTTCAGGTTCCTTCACTTAGAGTGTTAAGAGATGCAGAGTTAGACAAAGACGAATGGATTCAGACTCGGCTTGACCAGATAAACTCGACTCGCAACCATCTACCATGGGCAGATATATCAAAAATGCATGGTCAGAGCCATCAATAAGAGAGTCAAATACCGAGTGTACCAATTTGGCAATCTAGTAGTCAAGCGCATCATCCTACCACAAGGTGATCCCAGGGGAAAATGGACTCCCACCTATGAGGGACCATCTGTAGTCAAGACAATATTTTCTAGTGGAGCCATGATATTGAGAACTATGGATGGAGAAGACTTCCCGCATCCTGTGAACACAGACATAGTTAAAAATACTACACATAAACGAGACCCTCTAGGTCGATTGGCCTAGGAAAAAATAAGGGCGTCCCGGAGAACCAAAAGAGTTCGGGTAAAAGTTAGGGGCATATATAAAAAAGATTTACCCCCGACAAGTCGAAAACCTGCAAAGGCGGCTTGGGCGAAAAAGGGTATCCCGGTAGACTGAAAACTTGAAAGGGAGGTCTAGGAAAAAGTTAAGAGTTAAAGCGTATGACTATGTCTCGACGGATCATCTACTTACAGACTGTATTACTATCAAGTTCAAATGGCGCAGATCAATCCAATCCCCTTCTTCTGGCAGCAAGGAGATGAGATATTCGAAAATATATAAGCAATAGCAGAGTTGAAACTCGATGTGATTATTTGCACATAGCTTTTACTACTTTTCTAATGCTTTCGACAATTTTCCTCTTACTAGGACATTCGTCTCTTTGTACACAAACTGCATGTCTACAGACCCATTTCTCAAAATCAATACAAATTCTCTTCTAAATTTGATTTTTTTTACTTTTATTTGTTTTGTTTGCATAAGTCCAATGATTGCTTTGAATTATTATATGCATATGACAATAAATATCTGTTCACAAATACACGAAAAAGCAAACAGAAACAACAATTACTACAGGCTCTAGGAATTGAGATGACAACCCAAGTCACCAACATATCCCCACAGAGTCGGCATCACAGAAATATGCCCATAAATCTCACAGAATTATCACATCTTCAAGAATACTACACCACCATATCATCTGCAGTAGGATGGTCTACTTACTATATCTACACACGCCATTGCTACATCAGGCCCTGAGTTGTAGTAGATTCTCAATTCATCACGTTAGTTCCCGAGCAGTGATCATCTCAACTCATCACGTTAGTCCCCATGCAGTGATCATCATCAATTCATCACGTTATTCCCCGAGCAATGATCATCTACAATCATCACATTAGTCCCCGAGCAGTGATCATCAACTTATCACATCATTTCCCCCGCAGTGATCATCTACAATTCATCACATCAGCCCCCGCGCAGTGATTGTCTATGTTCATAATTCATCACGTTAGTACCCGAGCAATGATCATCTACATTGTCACGTCATTCCCCGTGCAGTGAACGTCAACTTTGTTACATTGGTCCCCGAGCAGTAATAGACAATCTACATTGTCACGTCAGTCCGAGCGCAGTAAACATCAACTTTGTTACATTGGTCCCCAAGTAGTAACAAATCATCAATCAACTTATTATGTCAGTCTCCGAGCAGTAATAGGTTATTCAAAACCACATCATTCCCCAACAAGGGTTATTTCTTCAAAACAATACACAAGATATTCATCCCCAACTGAGTATTGCACAAGGATTGTCATTCTCCAACAACATCAATATCCAGACTCGAAACTTGGTCAAATAGTGCATCGAAGGAATCCACATCTCTCTTATCCCCGGTCAGGGTCTCCAACAACCATATTTCTCCATCCCCAAGCAGAAGTCGAAGATTCCCAGCAGAGCATTCCCATCTTCTTCAAAGATGGATACATTTTGAAATACCACAACATCTATATTCATACATCATTAAAAAAAATCATAACATGTGCATACATCATTCTCATTTATTTCGAGAGCATCATTACATATTGGCATACATCATAATATGCATAAAACTAAACTCATTCTTTCTGGTTAAATTCTCTAACAGGCGAAAAATATTTACAAACTTCCAAGTAGAAGGCCAAAGATTAATACCCGAAACAAGACGGGAAAACTATATGTACAACCAAAATGGTATGAAGGCCCAAAACTAGACGGGTGTACCAAACAAAGTAGCTTGTAGATCAATTCCCGAAACAAGAAGGGGCGACTAATCTACACAGTTCAACGGTATGAAGTCCGAAATCGACGGGTGCACCAACAAACAACAGGCTACAAATTAATACCCGAAACACGACGGGGAAACTATCTACGTCCTGACAAATACCTATCTTAGATAAAACCAAGACGAAGGTTTATTCTGACTCTCCTATCATCAGTATCTCCGGAGGCATCTTTAATCCCATCTCCGACTATACACCATCATCTCTCCACTTGCAGATTGCTACATATCTGGTTAAAAAATCAATGCATGCTAACAACTTTATTCAAAGACGACCACATGACGCATTCCCCTTTCCAAAGGCTACCACAAATTCTAACGTACGACTCACCCTCCGGCATCAGCTTCTCCAGATGGCATCTATAAGCCTATTCCAATACATCGTTAGTCGATGGTTTCATTCTATACACCCGCAAGTGCAAATTTCAGGGATACTCGAGTGTTCAATCATCTTCCAACTTTAGGTCACGAAAGGCGAACATACAAATCTAACCCTTCAGGTACAAGAAGATTGAACAGGGGAAACTGTTATACCCCAAATTTTCCCTCCTATTTTTCAAGTCAAGATACATTTCCATACTCAAGAATTCCTCAAGGGTTGATTAGATAAACCCTCTCCCAAGCAATCAACCCACAACTATGGTTTTGTTTCTATCAAGTAAAGGCTTAGTTATAATGTCTCAAATGAGGATCATGCCTCATCATATGTTTCAAAGTGTCACCATGTCAAGTTTCAAGCCTCATAACCTAGGTTTGCTCAATCAATTGCTTAGATGGTTGAAAATCACTTGTATTAGAAAAAAAAATCAATTGTGGTCAACATACAGTCAAACTTCATAATCTTTGGTCAATACCAAGATTTTGAAGCCATATTCATCATTTGATCAAGGTTTGATCATGATTCATCAAGAAAATTCAAGGAATGATCAAAAGTCAAAAGTTTCTAAATTAGGGTTTCTTAAGGGAAAGTCAACAGAACTTTGACCAAGCATAACTTTCACATACTTCATCAAAATAATTTCCACCAAATCTCATTTTAAATGGAATTCAATTCTCTATCACTTTATGACTCTCAAACTTTGCCCAAAAATGCTTCATTTGAGAGTTATGGGTCAAGACATTATAGGTCCTTCTAAAAGTCAACAAAAGTCATCTTTTTCCAAAGAAGTGTACATGAGCATGGAAGCTTTAATGAAGATGAAATCAAAAGGAGAAGTTAAAGGACATATTAAGCTTTCTAAAGAGTCCAAGAACACTTTCAAATGATAAAAATTGAGAAAGTTATAGCTTGGGAAAAATTGGAAATTTTAAAGAAATGCATGAAGAAAATATAGATCAAACTTGAAAATTTTCCAAATTGGCCTATATTTATTTTGTTCAAACTTGTTTTTAATATTGTCAAGAGCTTCTAAAGCCCATTCACACGTTATGCTCATATTTATTTTATTTTTTTTGGATTAATTCATTTTAATTCAATTTTAATTAAAATAAAATACAAAAATTAAATTAATGAGTACAATGGTGTAAATCTAAGCTCCTTGAGGTCCAAGCAACTCATAGCAAGCTGGCAATTTCGAAAATATTTGATTGGCACGAGATTGGAGTGATTGAAGATCAAAAATAGCAAGATTTGGTGTTGATTTCCAATCAAATATATTTGCATTCAAGGCTTAATTTTTGATCAAATTTGTTGACCTAATTCATTCAACTATATACACACAAGCATTCCAGATGTTCAGGGAGAGCTCTGGCAGGCCAACAAACCCTAACCAAGATTGAAAAAACCGTAACATTCAAGAAACTTGCAAACCAAGAATTCGGTCGATTCAAGCCATTCCAAGGTTCCCAATCGGTTCCTGGGTGCTCTCTGAATCGTTCCAGACCTTCACAATCGACCAAAATATCCAGAATCACTCAATCACGGTTAAACAAACTTTTTTCAATTTTGATTTCATACTCACGTGCATATTTAATGGAATTTAACCATATATTTGTGTTCCTTATGAAGTTTCGATGCTTTTTGGATAGTTTGATTGAAGGTTTAACGTAGGGATCGTGAGTTGTCATTGTTAAGGTTCATAGCTTCGATTTAGGGCTTTCCAAAATAGACAAATTAGACCAAACGAGTGGTACCATCGTGTTCAGGAGATCGATTTCAATCAATCCATGGCTTCATAACTAATTTATATTGCATATTCTTGATTTTGTGATTTGCAAGTGATATAGCTACAGATCAGCGAAAAGGATGACCCCTTACCCCGCGCGCACCTTTCAGAAATCAAATATATTTTAAGTTTTTATTTTATTATATATTGTTTTGTTTCTGTTTTGTGACAACTAACCCACACAACTTAGTTGGAAAAGGGGGTATGCTGATGACCATCAAGACCTGGGTTCGATGCCAGCGCCTGCAACCCTTATTTTTGCAATTTTTTCTCACTAACCCTTGTTTTCTTATTTTTCTTTTTATTTTAATTTCTTTTCAAATATTTTTCTAAACATCACAAAATCCCAAAAAATAATTTTATTTTTAGAATTAGGTTTTAAAAATACTTATTTAATTTTTGACACCAAATATTTATTTTCTTCCTTTTATTTTAATTAAGTGTTTAATTAACCGTAAAATTATACTTTTAATTATTTTCTTAAATAAAACCAATCCACAAAAAATAAAATAAAAAATTTCTTTTTAGTAATTAGGTTTTACTAATCTTAAATACTTTTTTACTAACATCAAAAAAACTTTTTTTCTAACATTATCTCTCTTATTCCGATTTAATCTTTTTCTCGATATTATTCTGATTATTGTAACTGCTTCCAATTGTAATAGTTAGGTTTGATTTCTCACATTTTTCATTATTATGTATCTTCTCATAGGATGTAATAGCTTAATTAGGGTTTATTTTCCGCATTTACTTTCCGCACCTCCTATTATGTAACTTCCCCAAAGCCATGTAATAGCGTAGGACCTTTACTTTTCCGCATTTACTTTTTGCACCCTCTATGACTGTATATAAGTGCTTAGATGTATGGCTAATAGGATTGCATGACAAGATATAAAACCAAACTTAGATCACCCTAATCAAGATAAAATATTTGAAATTAACACACTTTGCACACCTATGCCCTTAGGGTATCCTCTCTTGTTGCCTTACAAATAACAATGGTCATGTCCCTCGGACGTAGTGGTACCATTAGCAAAGTCCCTTAGTTAAATCATCACAAAGATCATAGTCCCTCGATGACCCTCGATGTTTCCTACGAATACATGATCACTTCCCTCAGTTGTTGCCTACGAATAAGTGAGGATCATCCCTTTGAATTGCTAAGGTATACCTACAATGTTGCCTCCAATGACCATACGATGACCCTACGCCTGATCCTTCACATCCAGCGGATAGAGTTACCTACCAACCAATGGTATGGATAGCGCTACCCTAAAGAATAAGGAAAATAACAAGAACGACTCTTTCTGAGTAGGTAATAAGACTCTAAATTGCTTGCTCAATCAACTCAAAATACTATTCACACCTCACACTCTTTTCAAAAATACTTTCAAACAAACACTTTGTATACATTCATACGAGAATCATTACAAAGTTACATTTTTTCAAACAAATATTTTCAAACACTTCGTATACATTTTGGAGGACTAATACAAGAATCATTACGAAGTCAAAGCAAAATACTTTTCAAACACACACAAAGCGAGTTTTTAAAAAGTGAGCTAAGCAATTAAGAGCCCGAAGATAACTAAGGATGGAAAGGGTGCTAATACCTCCCCTTTTCATAATTAACTCCCGTACTCAGAATATAACAAAGGTTTATCCTGCTCTTTTCACCTTTCCTTTGTTTGATAAAAGAAAAGTCGGTGACGACTCTTACTATTCGCAACATTTGCGATAAAATGCAAAACAAACAAGTCAGTTCTCCCACCGTGTTACAATATGGAAATATTTTTGTGATGGATTTAGTGTGTATACCCTTACATCAAATCGATGTTATCTTTGGGATGAACTGGTTGAAGTTCAATTATGTTCATATCAATTGTTATAATAAGACATCGAGGTTACCTAAGTTTGGTGATAATGGAGAATTGATGTTGTTGTCTACTAAGCAAGTGAATGAGTTGTTAGACAATAAATCTGTGATGTTTGTGATGTTTGCATCGTTGCAAGTTGATGGTAAGGATGAGAATTTAGAATTATTGGTTGTCTGCAAATTTCCAGAGGTGTTTCCAGATGTTATTAGTGAATTACCTTTATAATGTAAAGTGGAGTTCTCTAAAGAATTGGTGCCAGGTACAAGTCCAATATTGATGGCTCCTTAGAGGATGTCAACATCCGAGCTGAAGTGATTTGAAGAAAAAATGAAGAGATTCTCGAGAAGAAGTTTGTTTGATCAAGTGTTTCACCGTGGGGTGCTCCTATGTTGTTAGTCAAGAAGAAAGATGAAAGTATGGGATTATAAGTAGATTATAGATAGTTGAATAAAGTGACAATTAAGAATAAGTATCCACTATTGAGGATTTATGATTTGATGGATCAATTATTGGTCGCGTGTATTTTCAACAAGATTGATTTGAGGTTGGGTTATCATTAGATTCGAGTTAAATTAGATGATATTCCGAAGACGGATTTTTGAATGAGGTATGGCCATTATGAATACAATGTGATGTCATTTGGTGTATCTAATGCGCCAGGAGTTTTCATGGAGTATATGAGTAGAGAATTTCATTTGTATCCAGATAAGTTTGTTGTGGTGTTCATTGATGATATTCTGATCTGTTCTAAGTCAGAAGAAGAGTATGTTGAGCATTTGAGAATTGTATTGCAAGTTTTGAAGGATAAGAAGCTAATGTTAAGCTGTCGAAGTGTAAATTTTGGATAAAGGAAATGAGTTTCCTTGGTCATGTGATTTCTAGTGGTGGAATTGTAGTTGATCCTTATAAAGTTGATGTAGTGTTGCAATGGGAAACTTTGAAGTTTACGACTGAGATTCAAAGTTTTCTTAGTTTTGCAAGTTACTATCAAAGATTCATTGAATGATTGTCTAACTTAGCATTAATGTTAAATTAGGTTACTCGAAAGGGCCAAGCCTATATGTGGGATGTTGCATGTGAATATAGTTTCATAGAGTTGAAAAAGAAGTTGACGACTGCTCTGGTGTTAATTTTACCTAACCCAAGTAATCCTTTTGTAGTGTATTATGATGCGTTAAAGATGGGTCTTGGAGGTGTGTTAATGAAAAATGGGCAATGAAGCAACTCGATTTTCAAAAATCTTTTTAAATTCTCGAAAATGGTGAAATCGCCACCTAATTTTATTCGTTCTAAAAAGAACGGGGAAATATAGATAAAACCCCAAAGAAACGGATAAGACGGTCTACGACCAAAAATTGGAATCGGGAGTCGGTTATGCAAGGGGAAGGTATTAGCACCCCTTACATCCATCGTACTCGATGGGACCCGTTTAGTTCTAAGTGTGTGTATATATTCGCTAATCTCTAAGTTATAAAGGAATGAGATTTGATTATTATTATTGAGTTTGGCACGGTTTCTGAACCGTGTGCCTACATATTCCCTTGTGCAATGGGAAAGTCAAAACTCTGTAGTTCCTCTTAAAAAGGCTTCAATTGGTTGAATTGATTTTATCTGAAAAATCATGCGCTTAGACGTTTCAAATGCTTTGAACTAGGACTTGTTTTGTTTGTTTGAAAAGCTTAAGTCCTCGTTCGCATTAGAAACGACTATTGCACCCTCTTTATCTGAAAAGAGTTTTATGATCGCGTATGAGCGATAAAAGGAGTTTGAGTGAGTTGAGTTGTTTTTATGTGGGAGACAAGTATTGGACCATAAGCGTTCAACGGCTAACGCCCCAATTACTCGGATGAGTGGACAGAAACATCCGAATCATCTTTTTCTACCCAAAGCTTTTTGTTAAGAAAAGGCGAAGTGAAGCATGGTTCACGTTGATTAATTCAATTAAGACACCAAACATACGGTCGAGGGTCGATACTGGACTGACTACCATATGTTTGGGAGGAGGGAGAAGTGGAGTATTTATGAAATTGTTTTGAAAAGAAAACTCGACGTTGGATCGAGGTTTTAAATTATGAAAGCATTCTGATGCGCGTGCTGAGAGAAAATGGAAGCGGGTTATGATTAATCAAGTATATGGACTTAATTAACCTCGTGAGGATAGGTGCTCCTATCCCCAACCATGAGACCCTGGTGCATGGTAATTGGTATATAGACCAATGTTGTTTTCGGGTTATGATCGATTAAAGCAACAAGGGCTTTAACCAATCTCGTGAGGATGGCCATGCCCATCCCCAACCATGAGACCCTTTAAGAAATCGGCATATGAGCCAATCAAGATGAAATCGAATTGATTTTAATTTTAGTTGTGTGCAATGTGTACATTGGTGAATAGATGCTGAATAAGTAAATAAACAGACAAAATACCATACAATACAATCGGAAATTTAAATAATTAGTAGAGACGATCTTTTCTGTTTGATGAAAAATCGGCTAATAGTTTAATCGATAAGTCATCAAACAAAAACTATCAGATCTAACAATTATTTATTACATCGCAACCAGAATATTATTTACGATAAAATAAATTAATTGAAATAGGCAAAAATTTAGAAATAGCCTGATCGTCTTGATTCTGGGCGGAGTGTGGAAAGAAAACCATCTGAACTTTGGTTGGTCGAAAATACCTCCACGTGCTGGCGAACCGAGTGCAATACTTCCACCTCAAGGCCAATCGATTGTTCTCAAACAAAAACAAAATCACACCATCTGTACATATACTAGGATAGTGCTAACATTCTTTTTTGCCACAAATTGTTTAAGAGTGAAATAAACATAAAAAATAATAGTAAATAGATTTTTGTAAAAAATAAGGTGGTGACACTTGTCACCACCAGATTTTACGAAATTTAAAGAAAAGAAAATAAAAGAAATTGTTTCATATATTTTTGAAAAAAAAGATAAAAATAAATAAATAAGAAAAAATTACTTAGTAAAACAGAAACATTTTTCAGTCTCTCTCTCACATGCATTCGTTCCTGGGTTCCTCACCTTTCACTCTCGTCTTCTCTCGCGCAAACCCTCATCGGAAAACGCTCACTCTCATCTCTCTCGTTTCGTTGTCTCTGTTGCTATTATCTGATTTCCTGAATGTTTCTTGATTTGTGTTTTCTGCTTACAGATTGGAAATGGAAAAGGGAAGAGGAAAGGACGGCGACGAGATTCGCAACCTCCTCGTCAGAAACCGGTAATACCTTTCTTAAACCTCGTCTTCTTTCTCGAATCGGAAAGAGATCCTGAAAAAAACTTGAACTGAAGGCTTTAGGTGTTGCGAAGATGATGATTTGCTTGCTCGTTTTCGTTTTGCTATGTTGTCTTGAGTTTTCTGGCTTTTGGTTTGTAGACTGTGTTATTTCTTTGTGTTCTGGTTTTGAATCATCAGAAAAATGGATGCCCTCTTGTGGGTTTTTGGTTTATAGAACCGAATATTACACTTGCTCTTTTCTGGTTTTCTGATGGTTGAATGTGAACTCCCCTTCTCTTGTAAAAATAAAATCTCTTTTATATTTCTGGTGGTTTTCTCTATCTCTGAACAGATGTTGCCTCGATCTTAGCATGTCCCCTTGTCCCAGTTTCTTATGTCATGATGAATCCTTCTGTTCTACTCTGAATTCTGATTTTTTGTGGCTTATCTTCTTCTCGCTCGCTTTATGTATGCGGTGGGCTCAATGTCTTTTGACCGTGATGATTACTCTTTTTCCTGAATTTCTCCAATTGTCTCCTGCACTTGAGTGCTGCCTGTTTTATGCTTGCTGTTGGGATTTGAAATTGCTTCTTTTTCTTTCTTCTCAATTGCCCTGTGCTTTAGATATGGTTACTATGTATCTTTTGTTATGTTGCTTGGTTTGCTTTAATTGAAATTGTCGCTTTATTGCAGCCACGCTTGTTTGTGAACCGGTTAGCCCGTGATTTGCAAACAAGCATTCGCCGATGATTAATCTTGAGATTCGAGGCTTAAACGATAAAACGATTCCAAACGCTAGTGATGATCCTTCGACAAAAGCATAATCTTTTGATAATTTCTCACTTTGTTTCGTTTATGTTTATGCTTCTAACTTGTGTTCTTTGGTTTGATTTTCATGTAATAAGAATTGGCAAGCTTGAAGAGAAGATGGATCTGTGGCAATAGCATGAAGCTTGGAGAAGAAAACCTTGAGAAGATGGAGAAGGCAAGGAGGACATGGCTATGGAGATTGAAAGTTCGGCCACGAGAACTTCATAGAATAGCTTTAGGATTTGTAAATTTGGGATGAAACATATGAATTTGTAACAAACCTTTGTAGTTTAGGCATCAATTCTTAGGAACTTGAATTGTAACTTAGAATTGCAATTATAATAAGTTTCAAACATTTTATGCACTTGTGTACTTACAATTTGTAACATTCTTGTATCACAAGTTTGGTAATTTGAATGAAAGCAAGTTTGGTTTGAATATTTCTTTTGATCCTTGAATTGCGAAACCAACATTTCATGTTTGTAATAACTTGGAATCATTGATAAATTTATTCTCGTAGCGAACTTTGAATGAAACAAATCCCGGTAAAATTTTCCAAAGCTTGCAAGAATTCTTGTAGTGTGTTTAGAACATTTGAATGAAGCTTGCATTTGAAAAGTGTTCAAAATTTCAATCTGCCAATGTTGGTGTAAATTTAAGACTTAGAATTCGAACTTATAATCTTGAACATTCGAGTTTTTGTAAAAATCCGACAATTCTACTTTGCCTTGTTTCACCAATAGAATTCAAAATTTCCTTTGAACTCCAATTCGTGATCAACCTGCTAAAACATAGACCAACATTCCGATTGGCTCGAGAATTTGAACTTCCTTTTGGGCTTGAGAAAATTTATAACTGTGAAATTGATGGATCGCACAACCACAATCCTGGTACCTTGTAATTGATATAAACTTGGATGTACAAGATTGGTCTTGACGAATTACTTGTTTCAAATAATTTTGGGTGGACACAAGAGAAAGGGACATGAACAAATATTCCAAGAAAGATTATGGAAAGGAGGGTAAATTTTGGGGTGCGACAGTTGCCCCTATTCAATCATCTTAGACCTGGTAAGTGAGAAAGATTGACAACTTTCGAACGTTCAAGGTGGAAGAGGATTGAATACTAGAGAACCCCGAAAATTTGCCCGACGCGGGAAACCAATGTCACGAAAGAAAACAGATAACATATCTTGGTTACGGAGCCAAGAAAAACGCTTGAAGAGAAAACTTGCTAAGCCTTAACGGAATGCCTTAACACAATTACTAGGAGATTTTAACAACGGGATAACCGTATGAAATGACTTTGACAACAATTTTAATGAAAATGCTAAGAGAAAAGAAACGAACTTCTCAAGCGAAAAGAAAAACAATATATTGAAAAATTGACATGATTGAGAACTTAACAAAGAGTTCTCTGATTGACAAGACTGAGAACTTAACAAAGAGTTCTCTGAACTAAGGACTACCTGGAGACCTTAAACAAAATTGAAAAATGACACGATTGAGAACATAACAAAGAGTTCCCTGATTGACAAGACTGAGAACTTAACAAAGAGTTCTCTGAAAACTAAGGAATACCTGGAAACCTTAAACAGAATTGAAATGACATGATTGAGAACTTAACAAAGAGTTCTCTGATTGACAAGATTGAGAACTTAACAAAGAGTTCTCTAAAAACTAAGGAATACCTGGAAACCTTAAACAGAATTGAAATGACATGATTGGGAACTTAACAAAGAGTTCCCTGATTGACATGATTGAGAACTTAACAAAGAGTTCTCTGAATGACTAAGGAATACCTGGAAACCTTAAACAGAATTGAAATGACAAGATTGGAAACTTAACAAAGAGTTCCCTGAATGACAAGATTGAGAACTTAACAAAGAGTTCTCTGAATGGATGGCCCGAACAATATCGGAATTGTTGGTGCACGAAAGTGCAAGGAGCCATGGCATGCTGAATGTCCTTGACCGTGTAACCTCTGAGTTACCCGCAGAACGGAATCAGTAGCGCACCCAAGAATACAATTCTCTGGGGATAAACATAACAATATCTAGCACACCGGCGTGATATAGATGTTTATGAAGTCGGTAAATCTTGTTTGACATTTACGCGATGAGAGATCTTCCGAACATGTACGGACATGTTGAACAACTTCGAGTTGACAAGATCTTCAATTTGTATGCGATAGCTTTACCGTTGATAGAAGAATCGATTCACCGTGATGAAAAACTTAGGTAATGAGCTTCATTTTTGCGACATTGTATGGACAATGCGCTGCAGCAAGTAGATATGGAGATCAACGCCCGAGTTGGAGAAATATCTTGAGATTTGAATAAACATCCGGTGGATATTTATTTGTTGAGTAGTTGATAACTTCGGGAAATAAACGCACGTAAGTTTGATGTAATTTTCTGAGAACAACTCAGAGGAGTATATTGTGGAAGCCACTGCCAATAGTATTTGCTGATAAGATTCTTGTTTGAAAGAAATCTTTGAAAATACCAAGAATAATGTTGTAGTAATCCTCTCTGAAGGAGATTCGGCAGAGAAATAAGCTCACTGGGAAACTTAAGAAAACCATGTGGAAAATTCACTGGGGATTCCCGGTTGAATAATTTTGCTGACCTTTGAGTCCGTCTGAAAGAGACAACTGTTTCGTTGGGGAAGAAGTCTCGATTGGAGAAACCATCAGTTGTTGAGATCCATACAAGTATATAACTTGTGCTGGAGAGAAGAGGATAATTTGTCGTCTGAGAATTAATCCTTCAAATTTTGATCCTTACGAGGATACTTACAGTTTCAGTTGAAAAACCTGCGAAACAGATAGCCGAAGCTAATGCATGAGTATGACATGCATGATATGATTTTTATACTAATGCAAATGATGCATGATTTCCTGACTGTTGAGAGAAGGAAGATATCACTGGGGAACCCAATTGAACGATCTTGTTGTCATAAGAGTTCACTAGGGAATCCAATTGAACGATCTTGTTGTCATAAGAGTTCACTGGGGATGATCAATCGATTCTCTGGGGAAGAGACTTCATTGGGGAGTTGACACTACTGCCGATTGTCTGTCACCCGAGCGTTTGCCTGGCACTGGGGATACAAGCTAGATTGTCATTTGAGAAAAGTCTTCTGCTTGTAATGGTGTACTTTTTAAAAGGAACTCTATAAAGAAGTTCTATGATACAAGAGTTCGCTTGGGGAACCCAATCACTCTGGAATAGATTCGATTTGAGAATCGTCATCATTGTAGACCGATTATGGTCGAGCCCTCAAACTTGTGATCGGTAGAACTAAACTTGTCATTCAAAGTAGTCTTCGAATTATGATTCTGCTGAGAAGAATCACCAACCGATCTTGGAATAACCCGAGTCTTGGCTGAGGTTTATGAATGAATGTGCTATGTAGTATATGATATGAATGCATGAATGAATGCATGAATATACTGGTTAATGCACTGGCTATCAAACTGAATCCTCGACACCGTTAGTCCGGAGGACAAAAGGACATGGCACAACAAGATGATTGGCCAAACTCCAAATGTTGAATTGCCGCTGGAAAGGCTGCAATGCTGACTCTTGTAGAAAGAATAATAGCAAACTTCTGAATTGATCAGATAATGATGATTAGAGGCGTGCCCCATGCGTGGGAATGCAGCTGCATTAGATTTTGCACTCAAGAGATATATCGACCTCAGAATCTCAACCTGCCCCGGTCTGTTAGACCTTCTAAAAATCTTTCCTGAAAAGGAGTGCCCGGGCATCCTGTATTCTGACGCAATACTTTACTGATCATCAGTATCTCAAAGGAACTGGATATTCTGATATGGGAATATCATGCCTTGATAGGAGCTTTGGAAGTATTTCCGCATCTCAAAATAACCTCTTTAGATTTACCGAATCTTAGAGTGACGGACTTCGCATAAATAGCCGACTTGCCCCAGGATGAACATTGGAGAGACTCCAACGTCTCGAAGTAGTTGCTTCAGATGAATCTTTTCAGCGAGCTTGCTTTAGAATGAGTCTTGGAAAGACTTCTACGTCTCGAAGTAATTGCTTCAGGCTGATTGATTCTTGAACGAACACTTGCTCCAATTAAGAGAGCTTCACCATTATGAAGTAACTGCTTCAGATCAACAACAAGTGAGCGACTAACTTGGTGGAACAAGAGCTTTTGAAGGCTTCCACGCGTCGAAGTAATTATCTCAGATTGATTGGAACCGAACGATTAGTTCGAAATGTCCCAATGTAAACAGCCTTAGAGAGACTCCCATGTCTCGAGGTGATTGCTCCAAGTTGACTGAAACATGGAACGATAGTTGTCCCAGGCTAACTGCTCTTTTGAGAAGGACTAACTCAATTGATGATTGCTTTTTAAGGATTTGCCCCGGATTGGCAAAAATTCGAGGAGCTGAATTTCGATTTGATTGCCCCCAAATTAACAGAATCTTGAGAAGACAACCTGTGGTATGCTCAAAGGAGTCCTTAGACGTCATGCCCCTTGCTACAAATAACTGCTAACTCAGCAGAATAATCAAGTTTCTCTTCTTTGGACAAAGTTAAACTCTTCACTGATGTTCACTATGAGAACTTCTTCAATGTCAAACAATTGTTTTACATGTATAAGAATGTTTATTGTGACAATTATAATGCAACATTTATGCGTCTTGAAGTTTTGTATGAAAAACATGACTTTTTGTGAGTGAAACACTTTTGGAGTGCAACACTGAAAATTTTCTTTTTGAAAGATAAGACGAGCACATGATACCAACACAGGTACTTAACACACACTGTAGGAGTCAGGTAAACGCGATCTCTTCGTCGTATGCTTTTGAATTAACCCATGCTTCAATTAGGACTTTTGAGGGTTGTAACGTGGTCTGGTTCACGGTTTTTTAGAAAAAGGATTTTTAGGCTCAAAATATTTGGTGCCCGCCCATTCTCCGTGATGTTCTTCAGTCCTAAATTCAACTATCCTGATACGAGCACTCATCTCTCGAGAGGAGTTATGGTGGTTGAGGAACCAATACGAGGTTTTTTGGACACGACAGTCACTCACATTTTGCCTTTGGTATTTGACCACACAACTTGTTCTTTGTTGAAAAATCTTCTTTGACAATGCATTTCAAGATTTTCTTTTCTTTTGCCTGACTTTTGCCTAAGCGACTTATTACTAAGTTCCGACTTAGCGGGCTTTTTGTCTTTTTCATAATCATCTTTTTTTTGAACAAGTCGTGGATTTACACAATCATTGATTTGTTAAAAGTGATGGTGACTGTCTGAGTCCTTAGGTAGATGAGGGATAACTGTTATGGTGTCGTCATCTATTGACCTTTCTGATGTGCGAGAGATACCTAACATGGTATCGTTCTCCTTTGATGCACACTATTGATAGATGGAGGTCGACTACTGTGGTTTTGACTTTTCTCAACCTTTTGAAGGATAGCCATTGTTGTATCCTTAAATGCACACTCTCTTGATGAGTTTGGGACGCTCGATCTGATTAACTGAACACTACCCGCCCACAGGGTAAAAAACGATGAGGGTTTTTTCTGAACAGAAAAGAAACTCCTACTTCAAGGCTCAAAGGGGTTAACGAGGGTCTATCTCCCTTAACTCCGGTGTTTGGGGATTTAAAACAAGGCCTGTATATCATCAGCAGGGTTCCACTCAAAAGCACATGACTAGAGACCTGGCATTTTTAATCATCGTCATCCTCCCTCCAATCTTTGCCTAGGCGAAAGATTCGGTAACGTTGATATCAAAATGCTTGCAAATCATTTAAAGAGTGATAACGAATGGATTGCTTCAAGACAAACATATTCATTGCATTAAGATAAAAACAAACAAGTTTCTACATGCAAACAAAGTTTAAACAATCAAACAAGATACACATGAAAAGGCAGCAAAGAAATACAAGATTGTCGTTGTTGAGGAGACCTGAGCTCCGCCTTGACTTGTTGATTCAGATGACTTTTAGTAGTCTTGGCGTTCACTTGAGTATCGGGTTGCCATTCACAAATAGATTCCCTCCTCGAAGAGTCAAATACTTCTGGTCAATCAACTGTTGAACTTTGGCTTTGTAAGGATTGCAATCCTCTGAGTGTCCTACCGCATCAAAGATGGTATCCACATCGCGCGTTATGATCATAACCAAGCGGGAATACCTTTGGTGGGTTAAGAAATTTGGGAACCACCAATGAGCTTTGAACCAGATGTCACAGAAGTTGACTGTAGGTCACTGGAATTGGATCAAGAGGAGCATTCCTTCTTTCCAAATTATTCCGAGGCACAGTTTGATTTTGAGGGTTCTGACTCTGAAGTTGAGGAAGATCAAACAAAAGTTGTTGATGCAAAGATTCGAAAGATGGTAATGGAGGATAATGAGTTGGTGTTGCAACCGACTTCCCTTTGCTAGAACTTGAGATATCTTTGCTGAAGGTTACCACCTCCTCGGAAGTGAACATCTGGTCTACTTCATCACTACTCTTCAAAGTCTCAACTCCTTCTTGGTAAACAATTGTCCCAATGAGTTTTGGAGATTCCTCAAAATTGCTATGATCAGGGCTTGCAAGCAAAATGCCTAAGCTCGGTCCATTCTGTTTGAAAAACAGAATCTTATCATCAATTAGCTCTTGAACGGTGCATTTGAAGGCCGAACAATTCTCAATTTCATGTCCTACAGAGTTAGCATGAAAAGCACATTTAGCTTTCTCATCAAACCATGCTTTTGCAACCCCCTGGTACTGGCTTCAACTCCCTTGGTATCACAACACCACTCTGAACCAAGCAAGGCAAAAGTCGAGAATATGATATCGGGGATTGGCTGAATATCCTGTTGAGCATATCAGCGATAATGCGGATTAATACGCTGATTTGATTCCTTCTTCTTCGATCGGGGAGCAAGCAATTGCTGTTGTCGAGGAATCCTCGAAGGTGAAGGCCGAGGATGATACTCAGTAGAAAGATTTTGAACTGGAGAGTTCGCCACATGCGGATGTCCTTGACTCATGGAGACATCAAATGATAGAGCAACAACCAAACTTGCGGAGATTGGTGCGGTGTTGCATTATCTTTTCAACACAACTTGCAAGAGATCTATGACCAGACTCATCTGACTTTTCATGTGCTTAACTTCTGCCCTCAATAGTTCCTGACCATGTTGAAGCTCGTCTATAGCCCTCTAAGACATCTTTGGAGTTCTGAACGCGCGTCGAGTAAACAGTTTGATATTTTCTGGACAGAAGAGATGAAATGAGTTTTTTTTTTATGAAGATGAAATGCTTGATAATGCATTAAAGAATGCAGATGTAATATAATGGTAAAGCATGTAAGAATGCGATGTAATATAGTAGTAACGCATGTAAGAATGCGATGTAATGGTAATGCATATAAGAATGTCATATGATGGTGATGCATGTAAGAATGCGATGATGGTGATGCATGTAAGAATGCAATGATGGTGATGCATGTAAGAATGCGATGTAATATAATAGTAACACATGTAAGAATGCGATGTAATGGTAGTGCATGTAAGAATGCAATGTAATATAATGGTAACGCATGTCAGAATACGATGTAATGTAATAGTAACACATGTAAGAATGCGATATAATGGTAATGCATGTAAGAATGCAATGTAATGTAATAGTAACGCATGTAAGAATGCGATATAATGGTAATGCATGTAAGAATGCAATGTGATGGTAATGCATGTAAGAATGCAATGTGATGCGATACATATTGATGTTATGCGCAAAATCACATGTAAAGTTGAACAGGCAAGGGTTTAAAAGGACGGTCGGACATGGTTTCGACGTCTACCCACAATTCCCCAAAGGATGGCTCTTAGGGTTTTTGATACAACAAACACAAATCCTCGTGCATCGCAAAGATACTTGCAATGCTACAAAGCTTTTTTTTCAAGAGAATTTGGTTTGAGGGAGAGTTACGTATTAACCGAATAGACAAAGCAGGTCTAACGATCTGACAAACGTAACCCTCAATACCGGGATCTGAACGGGGTGCTCAAAATCATTGATCCCAACTTGGGTGTATCATTTTCACCGCAAATAAATTTGTGATTAGATGATATATCCAAGAACGTCTCATTTGAGCAATCTTAAAGCCTAAAGGTTAGGTTTTCCCTAAAGGTCAAAACTAGGGGAGAAAAATCCCTTCTAACAACACTATCGTCAATGCAAAAAATAACTTGCAACCGACGATAATGTCTTCGAAAGAACCTCCCCTAGGTGTGGTCTTCGCACCAACTTACAAGACATTTCCGTCTAGCAAATCAATACTACGCAACCACTCTAATTTATGTGTTCTATAGCCTTGGTAGTGGGCTTTTCCTATAGTCCCATCCATCATTCCCACACAACAATAATATATCAACAAGGTAATAATTAAAGCGAAGGAAATGAACGACTGAAATTAAACACACAAATAGAGTGATAAAAGAAAGCGAAAATAAACACACATACGAAGAACCAAACTAGGGTTGACACGCTTAGTCAAGTCAACTCCCCAGTGAAGTCGCCAACTGAAGCAACTCGATTTTCAAAAATCTTTTTAAATTCTCGAAAACGGTGAAATCGCCACCTAATTTTATTCGTTCTAAAAAGAACGGGGAAATATAGATAAAACCCCAAAGAAACGGATAAGACGGTCTACGACCAAAAATTGAATCGGAGTCTATGCAAGGGGAAGGTATTAGCACCCCTTACATCCATCGTACTCGATGGGACCCGTTTAGTTCTAAGTGTGTGTATATATTCGCTAATCTCTAAGTTATAAAGGAATGAGATTTGATTATTATTATTTTGAGTTTGGCACGGTTTCTGAACCGTGTGCCTACATATTCCCTTGTGCAATGGGAAAGTCAAAACTCTGTAGTTCCTCTTAAAAAGGCTTCAATTGGTTGAATTGATTTTATCTGAAAAATCGTGCGCTTAGACGTTTCAAATGCTTTGAACTAGGACTTGTTTTGTTTGTTTGAAAAGCTTAAGTCCTCGTTCGCATTAGAAACGACTATTGCACCCTCTTTATCTGAAAAGAGTTTTATGATCGCGTATGAGCGATAAAAGGAGTTTGAGTGAGTTGAGTTGTTTTTATGTGGGAGACAAGTATTGGACCATAAGCGTTCAACGGCTAACGCCCCAATTACTCGGATGAGTGGACAGAAACATCCGAATCATCTTTTTCTACCCAAAGCTTTTTGTTAAGAAAAGGCGAAGTGAAGCATGGTTCACGTTGATTAATTCAATTAAGACACCAAACATACGGTCGAGGGTCGATACTGGACTGACTACCATATGTTTGGGAGGAGGGAGAAGTGGAGTATTTATGAAATTGTTTTGAAAAGAAAACTCGATGTTGGATCGAGGTTTTAAATTATGAAAGCATTCTGATGCGCGTGCTGAGAGAAAATGGAAGCGGGTTATGATTAATCAAGTATATGGACTTAATTAACCTCGTGAGGATAGGTGCTCCTATCCCCAACCATGAGACCCTGGTGCATGGTAATTGGTATATAGACCAATGTTGTTTTCGGGTTATGATCGATTAAAGCAACAAGGGCTTTAACCAATCTCGTGAGGATGGCCATGCCCATCCCCAACCATGAGACCCTTTAAGAAATCGGCATATGAGCCAATCAAGATGAAATCGAATTGATTTTAATTTTAGTTGTGTGCAATGTGTACATTGGTGAATAGATGCTGAATAAGTAAATAAACAGACAAAATACCATACAATACAATCGGAAATTTAAATAATTAGTAGAGACGATCTTTTCTGTTTGATGAAAAATCGGCTAATAGTTTAATCGATAAGTCATCAAACAAAAACTATCAGATCTAACAATTATTTATTACATCGCAACCAGAATATTATTTACGATAAAATAAATTAATTGAAATAGGCAAAAATTTAGAAATAGCCTGATCGTCTTGATTCTGGGCGGAGTGTGGAAAGAAAACCATCTGAACTTTGGTTGGTCGAAAATACCTCCACGTGCTGGCGAACCGAGTGCAATACTTCCACCTCAAGGCCAATCGATTGTTCCCAAACAAAAACAAAATCACACCATCTGTACATATACTAGGATAGTGCTAACATTCTTTTTGCCACAAATTGTTTAAGAGTGAAATAAACATAAAAAATAATAGTAAATAGATTTTTGTAAAAAATAAGGTGGTGACACTTGTCACCACCAGATTTTACGAAATTTAAAGAAAAGAAAATAAAAGAAATTGTTTCATATATTTTTGAAAAAAAAGATAAAAATAAATAAATAAGAAAAAATTACTTAGTAAAACAGAAACATTTTTCAGTCTCTCTCTCACATGCATTCGTCTCGGTTCCTCACCTTTCACTCGCTCTCTCTCGCAAACCCTCATCGAAAACGCTCATCTCTCTCGCTTGTCTCCTGCTATTATCTGATTTCCTGAATGTTTCTTGATTTGTGTTTTCTGCTTACAGATTGGAAATGGAAAAGGGAAGAGGAAAGGACGGCGACGAGATTCGCAACCTCCTCGCCGAAACCGTAATACCTTTCTTAAACCTCGCTTCTTTCTCGAATCGGAAAGAGATTCGAAAAAACTTGAATCAAGGCTTTAGGTGTTGCGAAGATGATGATTTGCTTGCTCGTTGCTTTGCTATGTTGTCTTGAGTTTTCTCGCTTTTGGTTTTAGATCGTGTTATTTCTTTGTGTTCGTTTTGAATCATCGAAAATGGATGCCCTCTTGGGTTTTTGGTTTATAGAACCGAATATTACACTTGCTCTTTTCTGGTTTTCTGATGGTTGAATGTGAACTCCTTCTCTTGTAAAATAAAATCTCTTTTATATTTCGGTGGTTTTCTATCTCGAATGTATGTTGCCTCGATCTTAGCATGTCCCTTGTCCCGCTTATGTCATGATGAATCCTTCGTTTCTACTCAATTCGATTTTTGTGGCTTATCTTCTTCTGTCTGCTCTGCTTTATGTATGCTGGCTGTGGGCTCAATGTGCTGGCTGCTTTGAACTGTGATGATTACTCTTTTTTCTGAATTTCTCCAATTGTCTCCTGCACTTGAGTGCTGCTTTATGCTTCGTTGGGATTTGAAATTGCTTTTTCTTTCTTCTCAATTGCCCCGTGCTTTAGATATGGTTACTATGTATGCTGCCTGTTATGTTGCTTCGGTTTGCTTTCGAATTGAAATTGTCGCTTCTTATTGCCCGCGCTTGTTTGTGAACCGGGTTAGCCCGTGATTTGCAAACAAGCATTCGCCGATGATTAATCTTCGAGATTCTGAGGCTTAAACGATAAAACCTGATTCCCGCCAAACGCCTAGTGATGATCCTTCGACAAAAGCATAATCTTTTGATAATTTCTCACTTTGTTTCGTTTATGTTTATGCTTCTAACTTGTGTTCTTTGGTTTGATTTTCATGTAATAAGAATTGGCAAGCTTGAAGAGAAGATGGATCCGTGGCAATAGCATGAAGCTTGGAGAAGAAAACCTTGAGAAGATGGAGAAGGCAAGGAGGACATGGCTATGGAGATTGAAAGTTCGGCCACGAGAACTTCATAGAATAGCTTTAGGATTTGTAAATTTGGGATGAAACATATGAATTTGTAACAAACCTTTGTAGTTTAGGCATCAATTCTTAGGAACTCGAATTGTAACTTAGAATTGCAATTATAATAAGTTTCAAACATTTTATGCACTTGTGTACTTACAATTTGTAACATTCTTGTATCACAAGTTTGGTAATTTGAATGAAAGCAAGTTTGGTTTGAATATTTCTTTTGATCCTTGAATTGCGAAACCAACATTTCATGTTTGTAATAACTTGGAATCATTGATAAATTTATTCTCGTAGTTAACTTTGAATGAAACAAACCCGCAAAATTTTCCAAAGCTTGCAAGAATTCTTGTAGTGTGTTTAGAACATTTGAATGAAGCTTGCATTTGAAAAGTGTTCAAAATTTCAATCGCCAATGTTGGTGTAAATTTAAGACTTAGAATTCGAACTTATAATCTTGAACATTCGAGTTTTGTAAAATCCGACAATTCTACTTTGCCTTGTTTCACCAATAGAATTCAAAATTTCCTTTGAACTCCAATTCGTGATCAACTCGCTAAAACATAGACCAACATTCCGATTGGCTCGAGAATTTGAACTTCCTTTGGGCTTGAGAAAATTTATAATCGTGAACTGAAATTGATGGATTCGCACCAACCACAATCCTGGTACCTTGTAATTGATATAAACTTGGATGTACAAGATTGGTCTTGACGAATTACTTGTTTCAAATAATTTTGGGTGGACACAAGAGAAAGGGACATGAACAAATATTCCAAGAAAGATTATGGAAAGGAGGGTAAATTTTGGGGTGCGACAGGCAAGTTGTTGCTTATGCTTATAAACAACTTAAGGTTCATGAGAGGAATTATCATACGCATGACTTAGAGCTAGCAGTCGTGGTGTTTGTGTTGAAGATTTGGAGACATTATATTTTCGGCTTTAAATTTGAAGTATTCAGCGATCATAAGAGTCTGAAGTACTTGTTTGATCAGAAGGAATTAAATATGAGGCAGAGAAGATGGCTTGAATTATTGAAGGATTATGAATTTGATTTGAATTACCATCCTAGTAAAGCAAATGTAGTTGTCGATGCATTGAGTAAAAGTCGTTGTATATGTCGATGCTTATGGTTCGAGAGTTAGAGATGATCGAAAAATTTAGAGATATGAGATTAGTATGTAAAGAGACTCCCGGTAGTGTGAAGTTAGGAATGTAGAAAATGACTAGTGGTATAATAGAGGAAGTCCTTGAAGGTCAAAAATTTGATTCGAAGTTAGTCGACCAGTTGTTGTTGATTAACTAAGGTAGTGGAGGTGAATTCAGGATTGACGAGAATGGTGTGACGAGGTTCGGAAATAGAGTGTGTGTTCCGAATATTCCTGAAATTAAGAGAAGCATCCCTAAAGAAGGATATCGAAGTGGGTTAAGTATTCATCCTGGTACCATGAAGATGTATCAAGACTTGAAGAAGTTATTTTGGTGACTTGGTACGAAGAAAGAAATCTCTAAGTGTGTTTATGCTTGTGTGACTTGTCATAAGTCGAATATTAAGCATCAAAAACCTTCGAGTTTAATGCAACCATTGAATATTCCAGAATCGAAGTGGGTTAGTATCTTTATGGATTTTGTGTCGGGTTTTCCGAAGACTACTAAAGGCAATGATTTGATTTAGGTGATAGTGGATAGGTTGACTAGGTTGGCTCACTCTTACCGATGAAGATCAATAATCCTATGGAGAAGCTAGCTGAAATATATACTGATGAGATTGTGAAGTTGCACGAAATACCTTCGAGTATTGTGTCAGATAAAGATCCGAGGTTTACGTTGAAATTTTGGGAAGGTTAGCAGAAGGATTTTGGAACTAAACTGAGGTTGAGTTCCGCATATCATCCACATACAGAAGATCAAATATAGAGGACCATTCAGTCTTCGAAGGATTTTTTGAGGGCTTATGTGTTGGACCAAGGAGGTGTTTGGGACATCCACTTGTTGTTGATTGAGTTTACATACAATAATAAATTCTATTATAGAATCAGAATGGTATCGTACGAAGCGTTGTATGGTAGGAGGTGTAGGACTCAACTTATTGGGATGAGTCAGGCGAGAGTGTTGTGCTCGGACCCAAGGTTGAGAAGAAGACAACTAAAAAGATGAAAATGATCCAAGAGAAGATTAAAGTTTCTCAGAGTCGTCAGAAGAGTTATCATGATAAGAGAATGAATAATATTAAGTTTCATGAAGATGACCATGTGTTCCTGAGAGTTACTCTGGTAACTGATGTCGGTAGATCTTTGAAGTCGATAAAGCTTACGTCGTGTTTTGTTGGTCCATATTAGATATTAGAGAAGATATGGAGGTGTCTTATCGGGATACTCTGCCACTGTCACTTGAAAATCTTCATGATGTGTTTCATGTGTCTAAGTTGAGAAAATATATTTCTGATCCTTCACATGTGATTCAAATGGATGATGTACAAGTGAGAGATAACCTGACTATTCAAGCATTACCCGTGCAAGTAGAAGGCCTAGAAGTGAAGCAAATATGAGGCAAGGACATCGTCTTAGTGAAGGTATTGTAGGGTGGAGCAGCTGGTGAGAGTTGGACTTCAGAACATGAAGATCATATGAAAGAGTCTTATCCGATGTTATTTTCTCCAGGTAATTTTCGAGGGCAAAAATTATTTAAGTTGGGGAGATTTGTAACGCCCCAAAATGATTAGATTATTTATTTAATTACCTATTTGTGAATTTGTGATTTTATGGTGAGTAATTGTGATGATTTGATGAATATGAGGTGTAATGCGATGACATGTGTGTTGTAGTGTGAGTTTGAGATATGGAGTATTTTAGATAATTTTAGATAATTTAAATAATTAAGTAGAATTATTTTATTTAGTAAATAAAGTAATATTTGTGTTATAGATGAGAAGAGCAAAGTGGCCAATTGTGAGAGGTTAAGTGAGGACAAAGGTGGAAAGACATATTAGGGTCCTAAGGGTAAGTTTGACATAAGAGAGTTGGGATTTTAGAAGCACTCATTTGGTACGATAGTTTTTGGGAAAAGAGTCAGAGGCAGAGCAAAAGCTAGGCACGAGAAGAAAAGAGGAAATGTAGAATGCATAGAGGTTTATATGATTGTAAGATTGTTTGGGGATTTTGGGATGAAATTACCATGATGATTTACCATGAGTTTGTGTGTATGATGCCTATACTATTGTGGGTTTGTTGTATGGTGATTTTATGTGTATTAATATAAAATTTGGACTGTATTATGAATAAATCACAGCAATTTGGAACTAAGTAGTGCAAAAAATCGCAATAGGAAAACCTTATTCGCGTTGCAGCGTCGGGCAATGGATATTGGCGCCGGGTGATGGAGCCTTGCTCTAGCAGCACCAGACGAGGAGGTGGTGATGGAAAGGGGTTAAAAATAAAGCCCTTGGATTTTGTATGGGGTGATCTCTCAATAGAGCGTTGTGGGCATCTCTGAGGGAAACGGGAAGCCTCGGTCGGTAGAGAGGTAGTGTCGGGTGGTGGAGACTAGAAAAGAAGAGTTGTGGCGTTGCTCCCACGTCGTTGGGCGAGCATTTGGAGATGGACAACAGTAGTAGTTTTAAAAGTGTCATAACTTGAGTTTCAGGATTCCAATTGACGCTTCGTTCGAAGTGTTGGAAAGATAAGACAATGATATATACTTTGGTGGAATAAAAAGAGTCGTAAGATGTATTGGTCTAGTACCTAGACTTTTAATGAATATAATGATTCTATAATTATTTTAATAAGATGTGTGGGTATTGTTGCTATGATGACTTGACGATGATGCAATGGTGCTATGTGCACGCGCACACACACATACACACACACACACACACACACACACACACATATATATATATATATATATATATAATGTATGTGATGACTTGTGATGGATTTATGGATGATGATGCATTTTTTGACTAGTCACAGTCATGTTTATTGTGTTGTTGTGCACCATTCATTCATGACATATGATTAGGACTTCCGTCTAGTGATGTTGTTAGGACTTTGGTCCAGATGTTGGGTTGAAATTCGTGTGATGGTTCGTGGTATTGATAGGATAATAGTCCAATGAAGGCCTCAATTCCATTGTGTGAATTAAAGTGCAAAATGTGATGTGCTCTGGTTCCAATTGGGTATCAATCCTATTAGTTGGGATCTTCTGAGATAATGTTGACGAAATCATCAATGAAGTTTTGGTACCAGATGCATGAATTTCATGAAGTTGCATTTCATTATGTGTGGCATTGCATAATGGTTACTTAGAGTGATATTTTATGAATATTTTTTTGAGATAGTTTCTAAATGATGTTATTACTATGTGTTGATGCGAATTATAATCTCTATGAAGGTGTAAGTGTGACACGATGCTTTGATGATATGGTGTTTCATTGGTATTATATTTTATCTACTATATTTTCTCCTTTTGTATTTTATAATGATTATGATTTACTCACCCTTGCTGCTTTGAAATGTTGCCTCTTTATGTGGGTAACTTGCAGGTAATCAAGAATAGTTTGCCAAAGTTTAGAGGATGGATGCAGAGTGTGTTCTTATTTCCTGTAGAATAAAAGGGGTCTTGCTCTTATAAGTAACATCAGGGATGGGATTCGTTTGTTTGAACAACTATGTTATTATGTTTAAATTGAGAGTTGAACCTCTATTGTGGTATTCAAGTTGTCTTGATTTGATGAAACTATTTGAGAAGTAATCAATAAAGATATTTGAGTTATGAATTTTGGATGCATTTAAATTGAAAAAACTATAGTTGTTTAGCATGAATTACCTAACATAATTGATTTTGGAGAACCCGTGTTACAGAGCAAGATGCGATTTACTATGATGTTTCATAAGAAGCTAATGTGACACCCTTTTTAATGATTTACTCTGATTTAATTATTGAATTATTTGTGAATATTTCTATTGGGGTTTATAAGGGTGTTACACACTTAACTCTTACTACCATGAACTACAAAATGGGAGCTGGTTGAGGCCTACTTCATATTACTCTTATATATTGTGAAGAAAATAAGTGTATGGATTCACTTGCAAGTTTAAGAGCGAGACATGGATATGGAATTCACTTTTATGATGTGTTCCCTCAAGAATCGAGCTATTTATTTTTACCATATCTTGTTTGTTTTGTTACAAGAGAATTGTTAGATTGTGGTTTGTTTTTGTTTCCTTGGGATTAGGTCCCCTTGTATTCCAAAACAAATGATGGTTAGTATCTAAAGTTTCAATAAACAATTTTAAATACACTTTAACATTAGAATGGTAATTTTAACCGAAATTAGAATAAGTACTATTTGTTTTTATTTTAATGAATATACTAATGTTATAAAAATATTAATTTAAATTATCGAATTTAATGTTGACTCTTGATAGAAGAACAAAAGATATTTATTATAAGTTTTATTCAGATCGAAAATTTTTATTCATAATCATGCTAAGTAATTTTAAATAGGATTTGATCAATCGAGTGAAGCAATCTTATCATCAATCTCCTTAATTTTCTCATCAATAGTCTTTTTTAACTCAATTGTATCACCAAAATTGAGGTTGGCTAACAGATCTGGATTTTGCAAGCAATTGATCATAAGAATATCCATCATTTTTTTACGATTGTCTTTTCTCTGCTTTTCCAATTTGTCTCTAGCTTCAACAATTTTTTGTTGGATTAAAGCTACTTGGCTTACGGTCTCTGTTTCATCTACCAGAGATGAACTCTGACTCCCCTGAACATCTTGGTTGTGTTCCTGTAAATTATGAGAGACCTAATTTTTAGAATTAAAAATGCTAAAATTAGAACAATGGTTGAAATATCAGAAATAATTGCAAATTTTTCTTACCTTCTTTGAATCAACCTTCTTTCTTTTTGTGCGAGCATGATTCACCTTCTTCTTATTCATAGTCGCAACAGGATTTCAAAATATTAACAAGGAATCAAATTTTGTGTGTGTTATTTTCCATGTATCGTTCGCCTTTTATAGAGTTATACCTCAAACATCTTTAATTATTTTATTGGATATTAGATATCATTTCCGATTTTTTTTAAAAAAGAATTTAGGAATATGTTATTTCTATATTTTTAAATTTTAAATTCATGTGTTATATTGACCATTAATTAAAAGTTTTTCTTGTCAAAAAGTATCACGCTCTAAGACTTTGTTTGTGATTTTGGAGAGAAAAAGAATAAAGAGTTTAGAAAAGCGATTTCTTTTTTAAATATAGAGAAATATTTAATATTTTATGAATTTTTTGTTTAGAATTATAAAAGAGTGCTTATCACTAATATATTTTAAATTTTTCGAATACTATGACAACGTAAATTATATTTGAACAGTTTGTCTAAGTCCTTAAAAATCCTTCAAACTCCTCCTCAAATACAAATTTTTAATTCCCAAAATTAGTAAAATTTTGATTTTTGAATAAAAATAAATTCCCCAAATTCCTCTCACATAAATTCCCCAATAACTAACACTCATTCATGCTAACAAGCAGGGGTGACAAAACGGACCGTCTGTCTTAAACCCACATAAAAAAGAACGGACAGACAAGCTCGGCAAATAAAAATGTTACTAAAAATCTAACTCGTCCTATCAAATTGGTGGGTTGAAGGACGGCGGGCTTGTCCGCCTATTTTTTTCTTTTATTTTTTAATAGATTAATGTGTTTTTTTATTACAATTTTAACTAGATTTTTCACTAATTTTTTATAACAATTTTTTATAAAGCATTTTTTAACAAATTTTACTAAAACAAATTGCATATATTTACAAATAAATGTATAAAATACAACCATAAAAAATCTACTTAATCTAAGTTGAAGGTTGTTATGATGACAACCTTGGTCACAACCCTAACCCTAACCCTATTTGTCTATTTGGCATCTTCTCTAACTTTAATTGTCTATGTGGCATTTTCTTAGAGTATTCAATATTAATTTTCAACCCTAATTGCCTACGTGTAATAATAATAATAATAATAATAATAATAGTAATATACATAAAAATATTAATAATAGTAACAATAAAATAAATATTAAATTATCAATAATAATAATATAAATAATAAATTATAATATAATATTCATTTAATAATAATAATAAATCTACTTAATATAAATATAAAGTTGTCATGGTAACAACTCTTGGCAAAAACCCTTATATGTTATTTACTAATTTACGTCTGCATTAAAAATAAAGAATAATAATAAATATAATATTCAACCGGCCTTAATAGTAATATAATACAATATTTAATTAATAATAATATTAAAATAATAATAATAATGTCCAACTACCACAATTATAAATAATAATAATAATAATAATTATTATTATTATTATTATTATTATTATAACAATAATATATTGCCACTGTTATATCTTATATTCTCATTTTTTATATAAAAAATCTTTAATTATCAAATTAATAGCCCATAATAATAATAATAATAATAATAATAAAATAATAATAATAATAATAATAATAAGATAATAAAATAATAACATAAAACAAAAATCAAGAAAATGTATCATTTATCTTATTACTCTAATTCTTACATTTTTATAAAAGATGTTTTTAATTATCAATTTGATAGATAATAATAATGATAATAATAATAATAATAATAATAATAATAATAATAATAATAATAATAATAACAATAATAGTTATAATAATAATAATAATAATGTAAATTTGAAATATTTTTTGTTAGCTTTTATAATTTTAAATCTTACATTTTATAATTTTTTTTCTTTAATTTTTTATTTTAATTAAAACAGAAGTTTTAACAAATACACTGCAATGATGACAATATATAACAATAAAATATAAAAAATAAAAGATAATTTAATTTTAATAGTCACTAAAATTTTACTTTAATACACTACAATGACAATAATAAAAGTATATTTTACTGATATTTTAATATAAAATTTGAATTATTTAGTTTTTAAAAACTTTCTATTTAATTTTGATTGACAAATGATAGACCATAAAATATTACATTATAATAAATTTTTAATAAAAAATAACATTAATATTTTTTATAAAAATTAAAGTTATTAAAGTATTTTATATTTTATATTTGTCTAAGTTGATTTTTAAACATAAATATTTAAAGCTTCCCAAATATATTGATATAATTATTATTAAAAATTAATTTACAACATTATGATATAATATAAAATTATGATAGTCTTTAACTTGACATTTCTTTGTCTTATTTTTCCCTCATTTTTATTAAAGAAAGATAAAAAAAATTGATACATCTATATAATATATATATATATATATATATATATATATATATATATATATATATATATATATATATATATATATATATATATAATAATAATAATAATAATAATAATAATAATAATATAAAATTATGATAGTCTTTGACTTGATATTTCGTTGTCTTATTTTTCCCTCATTTTTATGAAAGAAAGATAAAAGAAATTGATATATATATATATATATATATATATATATATATATATATATATATATATATATATATATATATATATATATATATATATATATATATATATATATATATATATATATAATACTATCATACCTATAAAGTTTGAGATTAATCTATAATGATTTACTATTTGACCAAGATATCCAAAGGTTAACATCAAAATGGACTTACATATAAGGTTAATTTTGATGTAGTCCAATGACATATTAAGTCATTATTGATTAATCTCAAACTTTATAGGTATGATCTATATGATGGTATAATATATGATAATTATCATAAAATATTATGTCTTTTTTATTCTTACACACTCTTATAAACACCCTTAATACTAAATTTATTAATTACTTGTTGTTTTTTCTATCAATTTCCCTCATCATTGTTTCTATGATTTTTTACAATGTTTGCGATTACAACTCTAATTAGTAAGAGGTTTTTTCTTCTAATTACCATTTGTATACTTGTTTATCTTTTTATTAAGTTTTATATTCAACTATTCTATTTTAAAATAAAAAAATTTAAGTGAGTTGGACTCTGAAGCTCACTAGGGTCAGAGTATATCACAAGGCTCAAAGAACACTTATAGAGATACTTACATATCACTCTCCAAAGAGATCCACACATCGTCTTGGAAGTGAAAATTGAACACAAAATTTCTTAATGTATTATTTTATTATCATATAAAACAATATATATTTTTGCAAGATTTAGCGATGACAAAATATTACAAGCATAAATAATAACAATTATATTTAATTTAGAACAAGCACATCCAAGAGATTTGAGAAAAATTTAGGTCAAAAGTGATTCATTAGGGACATTATTGTCTCGAAAATATTTAGATAAGACTTCAAAATAATGGTCAAATTGTGAGTCAAATTCATACATACATAAATTGACAAACCAATGACATGCCTCTGAAATTTCACCAGATGGAATACACTACCGTATTTTATTTGGAATGATTTTTCAAGATCCTCTCACATAAATTTTTTCCTATTTTTAATTTAAATTTTCAGCTTTTAATTTTTTATTTAAGTTTTTGTTATTTGTTTAATTTATTCGTTCATTTCTTAATTTAGTGGGTTAGGTTTTGCCTCCCCACTATTGTAATTTTATTTAGGTTTAAATGCACTTTTGGTCCCTTTATATTAATGTTATTAACATTTTAGTCTCCATATAAAAAAAAACTCAGTTATTAGGTCCCCCAATATCATATTTCATATGTTTTTGATAGTTCCCCATGACAAAATAGTCTAATTTGCCTAGATAGCATTGATATTATGAAGTGACATTTTTTTAATTGATGTCACGTCATTAAAAATATTTAAAAACTTTACCATTTTATTTTTTATAAATTGTAAAATATTAAATTATATTAGATTTTTAATAAAAAATATTATTACAAATATATTTTATATATATCTAAATCGGCATTTATCGATAGTAATTTAATAAACTTATCCGTGCATCGCGCGGAGAAACGTCTAGTTATATTAATAGAATTAACTAAAAAAGAACGGGCTTAAAATAAAATTGATTAAACGAATATGCGGAATGAATTTTGACGAGCGATGGATTTTAGTGAGACGATCTTTAGTAGGAGACAAACTTTAACAGGACGGACTTTGGTGGACGCCAGATCCAAATTTTAAATCAAACCCATTATATTTTGACGGGTGAGTGTTTCGGCCCGTTTTGCCAACAAAACACTCTTTATAAATTTTAAATTAAAAAATATTCTTCAAAAAATTAATTATTTTAATTTCTAATACACTGAATAGACGTATTTTTTAAAAAAGTCACTTTTTTAAATCTATTAAAGAGTGCTTTTCACTTGTTAACATTTCACATATTTTATTAAGATATTAACTTTATAATCTTAAAGAATAAATTTCATTATAAGATAATTATTAAATGACCATTAATGTTATTTTCTTTTTCACTTTTTCAAATACTACTTTAAAATGGATTTAAAAATTACGCCCCCAGATTTTTTTTTTTGGGCCTTCTTTTGAGATTCAATTAAATATAATATTTATTTATACTTTGTTTTCAATTAATTTTTTTTATTAAGAATTTTCATTTAAAATTTAATTTAATTTAATTTTATTTAATTTTATTTTAAAAATGTATTATTTAAAAAAATTAGTTTTAATATTTCGATTAAAATCATAATAGTATTATATTTTAATTTTGTTATTATACTTTTTTTACAAAGTATTGTCTGCTTATTATTACAATTGTTAAAGTTACACCCACCAATTATCTTTGTTTGTCGATTTTTAATGCTTTTTATATAATAATAATAATAATAATAATAATAATAATAATAATAATAATAATAATAATAATAATAATAATAATAATAATAATAATAATAATAATAATATGATAGTATATTTCAATCCAACGGTTGATTTTAAAAATATTAATGAATCGACGTTTTGAGCAAGTGTGATTCAGGTGTAACTCTTGGTGTATATATATATATATATATATATATATATATATATATATATATATATATATATATATATATATATATATATATATATATATATATATATATATATATATATATATATATATATATATATATATATATATATATATATATATATATATATATAATTATTTTTATAAATTGTAAAATATTAAATTATATTAGATTTTTAATAAAAAATAAACTCAATAAAAAATATTATTACAAATATATTTTATATATATCTAAATCGGCATTTATCGATAGTAATTTAGTAAACTTATCCGTGCATCGCGCGGATAGACGTCAAGTTATATTAATAGAATTAACTAAAAAAGAACGGGCTTAAAATAAAATTGATTAAACGAATATGCGGAATGAATTTTGACGAGCGATGGATTTTAGTGAGACGATCTTTAATAGGAGACAAACTTTAACAGGACGGACTTTGGTGGACGGCAGATTCAAATTTTAAATCAAACCCATTATATTTTGACGGGTGAGTGTTTTGGCCCGTTTTGCCAACAAAACACTCTTTATGAATTTTAAATTAAAAAATATTCTTCAAAAAATTAATTATTTTAATTTCTAATACACTGAATAGACGTATTTTTTAAAAAAGTCACTTTTTTAAATCTATTAAAGAGTGTTTTTCACTTGTTAACATTTCACATATTTTATTAAGATATTAACTATATAATCTTAAAGAATAAATTTCATTATAAGATAATTATTAAATGACCATTAATGTTATTTTCTTTTTCACTTTTTCAAATACTACTTTAAAATGGATTTAAAAATTACGCCCCCAGATTTTTTTTTTCGGGCCTTCTTTTGAGATTCAATTAAATATAATATTTATTTAGACTTTGTTTTCAATTAAATTTTTTTAATAAGAATTTTCATTTAAAATTTAATTTTGTATAATTTTATTTAATTTTATTTTAAAAATGTATTATTTAAAAAAATTAGTTTTAATATTTCGATTAAAATCATAATAGTATTATATTTTAATTTTGTTATTATACTTTTTTTACAAAGTATTGTCTGCTTATTATTACAATTGTTAAAGTTACACCCACCAATTATCTTTGTTTGTCGATTTTTAATGCTTTTATATAATAATAATAATAATAATAATAATAATAATAAAAATAATAATAATAATAATAATAATAATAATAATAATAATAATAATAATAATAATAATAATAATATGATAGTATATTTCAATCCAACGGTTGATTTTAAAAATATTAACGACGCTTTTGAGCAAGTGTGATTCAAGGTGTAACTCTTCGGTGAAATTTGATATATATATATATATATATATATATATATATATATATATATATATATATATATATATATATAATTATTTTATAAATTGTAAAATATTAAATTATATTAGATTTTTAATAAAAATAAACTCAATAAAAATATTATTACAAATATATTTTATATATATCTAAATCGGCATTTATCGATAGTAATTTAATAAACTTATCCGCATCGCTGGATAGACGCAAGTTATATTAATAAAATTAACTAAAAAAGAACGGGCTTAAAATAAAATTGATTAAACGAATATGCGGAATGAATTTTGACGAGCGATGGATTTTAGTGAGACGATCTTTAATAGGAGACAAACTTTAACAGGACGGACTTTGGTGGACGGCAGATTCAAATTTTAAATCAAACCCATTATATTTTGACGGGTGAGTGTTTTGGCCCGTTTTGCCAAAAAAACACTCTTTATGAATTTTAAATTAAAAAATATTCTTCAAAAAATTAATTATTTTAATTTCTAATACACTGAATAGACGTATTTTTTAAAAAAGTCACTTTTTTAAATCTATTAAAGAGTGCTTTTCACTTGTTAACATTTCACATATTTTATTAAGATATTAACTTTATAATCTTAAAGAATAAATTTCATTATAAGATAATTATTAAATGACCATTAATGTTATTTTCTTTTTCACTTTTTCAAATACTACTTTAAAATGGATTTAAAAATTACGCCCCCAGACTTTTTTTTTTGGGCCTTCTTTTGAGATTCAATTAAATATAATATTTATTTAGACTTTGTTTTCAATTAAATTTTTTTAAAAAGAATTTTCATTTAAAATTTAATTTTATATAATTTTATTTTAAAAATGTATTATTTAAAAAAATTAGTTTTAATATTTCGATTAAAATCATAATAGTATTATATTTTAATTTTGTTATTATACTTTTTTTACAAAGTATTGTCTGCTTATTATTACAATTGTTAAAGTTACACCCACCAATTATCTTTGTTTGTCGATTTTTAATGCTTTTTATATAATAATAATAATAATAATAATAATAATAATAATAATAATAATAATAATAATAATAATAATAATAATAATAATAATAATATGATAGTATATTTCAATCCAACGGTTGATTTTAAAAAATATTAATCTGAACTGACGTTTTTGAGCAAGTGTGATTCAAGGTGTAACTCTTCGGGTGTAATTTGATATATATATATATATATATATATATATATATATATATATATATATATATATATATATATATATATATATATAATTATTTTTATAAATTGTAAAATATTAAATTATATTAGATTTTAATAAAAATAAACTCAATAAAAATATTATTACAAATATATTTTATATATATCTAAATCGGCATTTATCGATAGTAATTTAATAAACTTATCCGCATCGCGGATAGATCAAGTTATATTAATAGAATTAACTAAAAAGAACGGGCTTAAAATAAAATTGATTAAACGAATATGGAATGAATTTTGACGAGCGATGGATTTTAGTGAGACGATCTTTAATAGGAGACAAACTTTAACAGACGGACTTTGGTGGACGGCAGATTCAAATTTTAAATCAAACCCATTATATTTTGACGGTGAGTGTTTTGGCCCGTTTTGCCAACAAAACACTCTTTATGAATTTTAAATTAAAAAATATTCTTCAAAAAATTAATTATTTTAATTTCTAATACACTGAATAGACGTATTTTTTAAAAAAGTCACTTTTTTAAATCTATTAAAGAGTGCTTTTCACTCGTTAACATTTCACATATTTTATTAAGATATTAACTTTATAATCTTAAAGAATAAATTTCATTATAAGATAATTATTAAATGACCATTAATGTTATTTTCATTTTCACTTTTTCAAATACTACTTTAAAATGGATTTAAAAATTACGCCCCCAGATTTTTTTTTTTGGGCCTTCTTTTGAGATTCAATTAAATATAATATTTATTTATACTTTGTTTTCAATTAAATTTTTTTAATAAGAATTTTCATTTAAAATTTAATTTTATATAATTTTATTTTAAAAATGTATTATTTAAAAAAATTAGTTTTAATATTTCGATTAAAATCATAATAGTATTATATTTTAATTTTGTTATTATACTTTTTTTACAAAGTATTGTCTGCTTATTATTACAATTGTTAAAGTTACACCCACCAATTATCTTTGTTTGTCGATTTTTAATGCTTTTTATATAATAATAATAATAATAATAATAATAATAATAAAAATAATAATAATAAAAATAATAATAATAATAATAATAATAATAATAATAATAATAATAATAATATGATAGTATATTTCAATCCAACGGTTGATTTTAAAAATATTAATGAATCGACGTTTTGAGCAAGTGTGATTCAAGGTGTAATGTAATTTGATATATATATATATATATATATATATATATATATATATATATATATATATATATATATATATATATATATATATATATATAATTATTTTATAAATTGTAAAATATTAAATTATATTAGATTTTTAATAAAAATAAACTCAATAAAAATATTATTACAAATATATTTTATATATATCTAAATCGGCATTTATCGATAGTAATTTACTAAACTTATCCGCATCGCGGATAGACGCAAGTTATATTAATAGAATTAACTAAAAAGAACGGGCTTAAAATAAAATTGATTAAACGAATATGGAATGAATTTTGACGAGCGATGGATTTTAGTGAGACGATCTTTAATAGGAGACAAACTTTAACAGACGGACTTTGGTGGACCAGATTCAAATTTTAAATCAAACCCATTATATTTTGACGGGTGAGTGTTTTGGCCCGTTTTGCCAACAAAACACTCTTTATGAATTTTAAATTAAAAAATATTCTTCAAAAAATTAATTATTTTAATTTCTAATACACTGAATAGACGTATTTTTTAAAAAAGTCACTTTTTTAAATCTATTAAAGAGTGCTTTTCACTTGTTAACATTTCACATATTTTATTAAGATATTAACTTTATAATCTTAAAGAATAAATTTCATTATAAGATAATTATTAAATGACCATTAATGTTATTTTCATTTTCACTTTTTCAAATACTACTTTAAAATGGATTTAAAAATTACGCCCCCAGATTTTTTTTTGGGCCTTCTTTTGAGATTCAATTAAATATAATATTTATTTATACTTTGTTTTCAATTAAATTTTTTTAATAAGAATTTTCATTTAAAATTTAATTTTATATAATTTTATTTAATTTTATTTTAAAAATGTATTATTTAAAAAAATTAGTTTTAATATTTCGATTAAAATCATAATAGTATTATATTTTAATTTTGTTATTATACTTTTTTTACAAAGTATTGTTTGCTTATTATTACAATTGTTAAAGTTACACCCACCAATTATCTTTGTTTGTCGATTTTTAATGCTTTTTATATAATAATAATAATAATAATAATAATAATAATAATAATAATAATAATAATAATAATAATAATAATAATAATAATAATAATAATAATAATAATAATAATAATAATAATAATAATATGATAGTATATTTCAATCTAACGGTTGATTTTAAAAAAGTATTAATCTGAACTGAAGTTTTTGAGCAAGTGTAATTCAAGGTGTAACTCTTGGTGTGTATATATATATATATATATATATATATATATATATATATATATATATATATATATATATATATATATATATATATATATAATTATTTTTATAAATTGTAAAATATTAAATTATATTAGATTTTTAATAAAAAATAAACTCAATAAAAAATATTATTACAAATATATTTTATATATATCTAAATCGGCATTTATCGATAGTAATTTAATAAACTTATCCGTGCATCGCGCGGGTAGACGTCAAGTTATATTAATAGAATTAACTAAAAAAGAACGGGCTTAAAATAAAATTGATTAAACGAATATGCGGAATGAATTTTGACGAGCGATGGATTTTAGTGAGACGATCTTTAATAGGAGACAAACTTTAACAGGACGGACTTTGGTGGACGGCAGATTCAAATTTTAAATCAAACCCATTATATTTTGACGGGTGAGTGTTTCGGCCCGTTTTGCCAACAAAACACTCTTTATGAATTTTAAATTAAAAAATATTCTTCAAAAAATTAATTATTTTAATTTCTAATACACTGAATAGACGTATTTTTTAAAAAAGTCACTTTTTTAAATCTATTAAAGAGTGCTTTTCACTTGTTAACATTTCACATATTTTATTAAGATATTAACTTTATAATCTTAAAGAATAAATTTCATTATAAGATAATTATTAAATGACCACTAATGTTATTTTCTTTTTCACTTTTTCAAATACTACTTTAAAATGGATTTAAAAATTACGCCCCCAGATTTTTTTTTTTTGGCCTTCTTTTGAGATTCAATTAAATATAATATTTATTTATACTTTGTTTTCAATTAAATTTTTTTAATAAGAATTTTCATTTAAAATTTAATTTTATATAATTTTATTTAATTTTATTTTAAAAATGTATTATTTAAAAAAATTAGTTTTAATATTTCGATTAAAATCATAATAGTATTATATTTTAATTTTGTTATTATACTTTTTTTACAAAGTATTGTCTGCTTATTATTACAATTGTTAAAGTTACACCCACCAATTATCTTTGTTTGTCGATTTTTAATGCTTTTTAGATAATAATAATAATAATAATAATAATAATAATAATAATAATAATAATAATAATAATAATAATAATAATAATAATAATAATAATAATAATATGATAGTATATTTCAATCCAACGGTTGATTTTAAAAAATATTAATCTGAACTGACGTTTTTGAGCAAGTGTAATTCAAGGTGTAACTCTTCGGGTGTAATTTGATATATATATATAATTATTTTTATAAATTGTAAAATATTAAATTATATTAGATTTTTAATAAAAAATAAACTCAATAAAAAATATTATTACAAATATATTTTATATATATCTAAATCGGCATTTATCGATAGTAATTTAATAAATTTATCCGTGCATCGCGCGGATAGACGTCAAGTTATATTAATAGAATTAACTAAAAAAGAACGGGCTTAAAATAAAATTGATTAAACGAATATGCGGAATGAATTTTGACAAGCGATGGATTTTAGTGAGACGATCTTTAATAGGAGACAAACTTTAACAGGACGGACTTTGGTGGACGGCAGATTCAAATTTTAAATCAAACCCATTATATTTTGACGGGTGAGTGTTTTGGCCCGTTTTGCCAACAAAACACTCTTTATGAATTTTAAATTAAAAAATATTCTTCAAAAAATTAATTATTTTAATTTCTAATACACTGAATAGACGTATTTTTTAAAAAAATCACTTTTTTTAATCTATTAAAGAGTGCTTTTCACTTGTTAACATTTCACATATTTTATTAAGATATTAACTTTATAATCTTAAAGAATAAATTTCATTATAAGATAATTATTAAATGACCATTAATGTTATTTTCTTTTTCACTTTTTCAAATACTACTTTAAAATGGATTTAAAAATTACGCCCCCAGATTTTTTTTTTGGCCTTCTTTTGAGATTCAATTAAATATAATATTTATTTATACTTTGTTTTCAATTAAATTTTTTTAATAAGAATTTTCATTTAAAATTTAATTTTATATAATTTTATTTTAAAAATGTATTATTTAAAAAAATTAGTTTTAATATTTCGATTAAAATCATAATAGTATTATATTTTAATTTTGTTATTATACTTTTTTTACAAGGTATTGTCTGCTTATTATTACAATTGTTAAAGTTACACCCACCAATTATCTTTGTTTGTCGATTTTTAATGCTTTTTATATAATAATAATAATAATAATAATAATAATAATAATAATAATAATAATAATAATAATAATAATAATAATAATAATAATAATAATAATAATAATAATAATAATAATAATAATAATAATAATAATAATAATAATAATAATAATAATAATAATAATATGGTAGTATATTTCAATCCAACGGTTGATTTTAAAAAATATTAATCTGAACTGACGTTTTTGAGCAAGTGTAATTCAAGGTGTAACTCTTCGGGTGTAATTTGATATATATATATATATATATATATATATATATATATATAATTATTTTTATAAATTGTAAAATATTAAATTATATTAGATTTTTAATAAAAAATAAACTCAATAAAAAATATTATTACAAATATATTTTATATATATCTAAATCGGCATTTATCGATAGTAATTTAATAAACTTATCCGTGCATCGCGCGGATAGACGTCTAGTTATATTAATAGAATTAACTAAAAAAGAACGGGCTTAAAATAAAATTGATTAAACGAATATGCGGAATGAATTTTGACGAGCGATGGATTTTTGTGAGACGATCTTTAATAGGAGACAAACTTTAACAGGACGGACTTTGGTGGACGGCATATCCAAATTTTAAATCAAACCCATTATATTTTGACGGGTGAGTGTTTCCGCCCGTTTTGCCAACAAAACACTCGTTATGAATTTTAAATTAAAAAATATTCTTCAAAAAATTAATTATTTTAATTTCTAATACACTGAATAGACGTATTTTTTAAAAAAGTCACTTTTTTAAATCTATTAAAGAGTGCTTTTAACTTGTTAACATTTCACATATTTTATTAAGATATTAACTTTATAATCTTAAAGAATAAATTTCATTATAAGATAATTATTAAATGACCATTAATGTTATTTTCTTTTTCACTTTTTCAAATACTACTTTAAAATGGATTTAAAAATTACGCCCCCAGATTTTTTTTTGGGCCTTCTTTTGAGATTCAATTAAATATAATATTTATTTATACTTTGTTTTCAATTAAATTTTTTTAATAAGAATTTTCATTTAAAATTTAATTTTATATAATTTTATTTAATGTTATTTTAAAAATGTATTATTTAAAAAAATTAGTTTTAATATTTCGATTAAAATCATAATAGTATTATATTTTAATTTTGTTATTATACTTTTTTTACAAAGTATTGTCTGCTTATTATTACAATTGTTAAAGTTACACCCACCAATTATCTTTGTTTGTCGATTTTTAATGCTTCTTATATAATAATAATAATAATAATAATAATAATAATAATAATAATAATAATAATAATAATAATAATAATAATAATAATATGATAGTATATTTCAATCCAACGGTTGATTTTAAAAAATATTGATCTGAACTGACGTTTTTGAGCAAGTGTAATTCAATGTGTAACTCTTCGGGTGTAATTTGATATATGTTGTGAATCGGATGCCTTGAAACAAAATATAACTTTGTTGCTCAAGGTAGGGAAAAAAGAATGAAGAACACGATGAACACAAGGATTGGTTATTAACTGCTATTCTTTCCTGTATCTTCAAAACAAGATTACAAGTATACAAGAATAACAAATAACCCTCTCACCCTAAATTAGGATTTATACAATGATGAGAGACTAGTATGCTATTTATAATAAACCTAACATACTAAACTAATGGGCTTTTATCACAAATACCCATTACAAGCTAACTTAGGGTACAAGCTAACTTAACCAATTGGACATAACAACAGCCCAATTCGATGCTAACAATTCTAGCATCCTTCGACACAATAGAGTTCGACCCAATATCTCACAAATCTCCACCTTGAACAAACTCTATTATCAACTAACGAATTAGTTTTCATGCGCTTTATCAACGCATACGTGGAAAAACTTGCAACTAGGCAATGTCTTGGTGATCATATCGCAAAGATTATGATCGAAACCTTCAAAGACTTGGACTTCTCCACGCTCGATTACCCTCGACGAAATGCAACCTCACATCAATGTGCTTGGTTCGCTCATGATAGGTTGAATTCTTCGACGGGTGTATTGCACTGACTATCACATTTAACGTTGATAACTTCCCTTGAATTTTCAGCTCCTTAGCAAAACCTTCAAGCCACAATGCTTCTTTCACGCCCGTTAAAGCAATATATTCCGCTGGTTGATAATGCAACAACCTTCAAGTGTTGCTTTCCAACTAATAGCTGTACCAAACATAGTGAAAACATATCCGAAATAGATTTTCCGAATCCATACAACCCGCATAATCGAGTCGACATATCCTTCGATCCGCTTTACTATCTTCACCAAAGGCTCCACCATAAATTAAGACTCTCAGAGACCCATTTATGTACCTTAGAATCCACTTCGATGCTTGCGGTGAGCCTTTCCGTGATTCGCCATGTACCGCTTACAAGACTTACTGCATATGCTATGTCGGGTCTAGTACAAACCATAGCATACATCAAAGAACCTACTACATTAGCATATGGGATGCTATTCATATAAGTCCTTTCGACCTCAGTACTGGGACATTGATCAATACTCAATTGAATTGAGGGTTTGTTGGAGTCACAACAGGCTTCGAATTCGACATACCAAACTTTTCGAGAATCTTTCGTAAATATGCCTCTTGAGATAAGCATAATTTTGACTACTTTCTATCTCTTCGAATGTCAATTCCAAGAATCCTGGAAGCTGCTCCTAGATCCTTCATTTCGAACTCCTTATTGAGTTCTGCCTTCACCCTCATTACCTCTTCGACATTGTTACTTTCTATGAGAATATCATCAACATAAAGTAACAAAATAACAAATGAATTACCAGGACGAAATCTGAAGTAAACACAGTGGTCGAACTGACTTCTAACGAAACTTATGCGTGTCATGAATTTTTCGAATCTCCTATTCCGTCGAGGAGATTGTTTCAGCCCATATAAAGATCTATTCAACTTGCACATAATCTTCCTTTCCTTTCGATATACCCTTCGTTGCCTCATCAGGATTGTTTCATCTAGATCACCATACAAGAACGCAGTCTTCACATCCATCTGTTCTAGTTCAAGATCGAATTGTGCCACCATGGCAAGCAACATTCGAATGGACCTATGCTTCACAACAGGAGAAAACAAATCATTGAAATCTATACCTTCTTTCTGAGTGAAACCCCTTGCAACCAACCTTGCCTTGTATCTTTTCGACGCCACTCCTTCGATTCCTTCCTTAACTTTGAAAATCCATTTACAGCTGACTAACTTGGCTCCAGCAGGTTTCTTGATCAATTCCCAAGTGTTGTTATCATGAAGAGACTTCATCTCATCATCCATGGCCTTCAGCCATTCAGTCTTATTTCGACTCCTCATAGCTTCCTTATGGTCTCTTGGTTCTTCGTCCAGAACCTCACTTGCAGAGATTAAGGCATAAGCTATAAGATCTGCATACCCAAACCTTTGAGGTGGTTTGATGACTCTTCGTGTCCTATCTCTTGCCAATAGATAGTCATCAACATCCTCAACTTCATCAAGATCATCGCTTCTTCGACTTTATCCGGATATGCAATTCAAGATCAACATGCTCCACCTCAACAGAATCTCTACTGCTCCTTCGTCGATACTTCACCGACCAACATCATCCGTTTTCTTGAAAGCCATTTCACTTCATTGAAAACAACATCTCGATGGTGATAATCCTTCGTGACGACTCTAGGCACCATAGCCTATAAGCTTTGACCTCGGTATCCCAGAACATGCATTTGAGAGCTCTAGGTTCGACCTTGTCTTGCCTAATGTGAGCATAGGCTACGCACCAAATACTCTCGTTTGTCGAGATTTGGTGGATGTCCCGACCAAACTTCTTCGGTGTCTTCATATCTAACGCAATCGAAGGACATCTATTTATCGATATGTTGTCGAAACAAATTCTCATTCAAAACACCTTCTTTAATCTAGCAGTCAACATGCATCTAACTCTCTCCAAGATGGTTCGATTAAACCTTTCACCAAACCATTTTGTTGTGGAGTGCTGCAGAGTTCTGTCTTGCAATACCGAGGCAGACAAAAGCTATCGAATGCCTCATTGTAAAATTCAAGACCATTGTCTGTCTCAACCTCTTGACCTTTCTCGCCATTTGTTTTCGACCGAGTCTTCCAACCTTTGAAATTCTCAAAAGTTTCATCCTTAGTCTTCGAATGAATACCCATAACTTTTCGGAATAGTCATCTACTATGGATAGAAAATACCTTGCTCCCGAATGTGATGGACACCTTGCAGGCCCCAAAGATCGCATGAATGTAATCAAGGGATCCATGTGTTCTTTGTTTGCCTTTGTTGAACTTCACTGCAAGATTTTCCAAGTACAGTGGTTCACAAAACTTTAACTTTTCGACTTTGTCTCCACCAAGCAAGTTTTGTTTTCCCAATTCGACTGCACCCTTTCACCGACATGGCCTAATATCATGTGCGATTTCTTCGACAAAGGTTTCGTGGATGCAACATTTGTCGAACCACTTACAACTTCACCACAAGGGTATACAAGCCTTGTTTCTTCACGCCTCAAGACTTCCTTCGACCCTTCATGACTCTTAGGATACTTTTCTCCTTGAAAACATATCCTTTCTTGTCGAATTCACCAAGAGAAATCAAATTTCTCTTCAAATCGTGTACATACCGACTTCCAATAACCTTATTGACTCATCATGGAGTTTGAATCTCACGGATCCAATACCGCAATCTTGCAAGCTTTGTTGTTTCCCAATACAGATCCACCATCTTGATCACATAATTCCTCGAACAAGTCTTTGTTGGAGTCATGTGCCAAGTGCACCCGTAATCCATAATCCATTCCTTCGACGAGTCTTGCTTGAAACCACAAGAACATCGATGAGTCGAAATCATCTTGAACAATAGTGCATTGCCATTATCCTTTCCTCCATGATCTTTCACGCATTGGCACACTTGTGTGACCCTCCTTCTTACAATGATAGAATCGAATACCGATGCTTCACCATCAGTAAAACTTCACGACTTTTACCTTTCTTCTTGTCGAACTTATTATCCTTTCGCAAGAATTTTCCTTTAACGGACAAACCTTCACCAACCGTCGAAGGTTTATGCTCCTTTCATTCATTCAAGTCCTTCGAATACAAGGCTGATTGAACCTCTTCAAAGGTCAGGGACTCCCTTCCATAAAGAGAGTTTCTTTGAAGTGGGCATGTGATCCGGCAGCGCAACAAAGACGCTTGATCTTCATCATCAATCTTCACATCAATATTTTCAAGATCAAGAATCAGCTTGTTGAACATATCCAACTGCTTAGCCAACACTTTGTCTTCAATCATCTTGAATGAATACAAAGCTTGCTTCAGGTAGAGTCGATTCACCAACGATTTAGTCATGTACAAACTTTCAAGTTTCACCCATAACCCTACCGCCGTCTCCTTTGATACCGTCAAGAACCTTATCACCAAGGCTCAACAAAATTGCTGTGGGCCTTCTATCATTGCCTTCTTCTCACCGCCGTTAACTCTTCGCTCATGGTCGACTCTCCTTCAACGCTTCCAAACAACCTTTGAAGAGGGGCTTTCATCTTCAAGCGCCACAGACCGAAATCGTTCACTCCAGTGAACTTTTCAATATCATACTTTGTTGAAGGCATCTTCTCCATGCTCACCGCACCAATTTGTTGTGAATCAGATGCCTTGAAACAAAATATAACTTTGTTGCTCAAGGTAGGGAAAAAAGAATGAAGAACACGATGGGTGTGTTTATATTTATTTACTGCTTAACCACTATATCTATATGCTAAAAGAGAATGCATGTGAAAGAAAGGAAAATAAAGAAAACACGGGGAAAAGAAGGAAGTATTTACAAAGTTTGCTCGATCGAGCCATGTGACAAGATGCCTACGTATTCCCTCATGCAATGGGAAAGTCAGAGCGTCGTAGTTCGGCTCATATGCTTTGGTGGGTTTTGTGTTTTTCTACTTATGAAAAAGAGTTTAAACACAAAAAGAAAACCCGTAGGCAAAAAAAGGTTTGTATTGGTTGGTTACTTTTACCTTTGAAAAAGGAGTTTGAACCATTATTAAGTGCTTTAATTTGCAAAAGAAAAAGAAAACAAGTTTTAGTTTTATTACATGCAAAGATGCAAAAGAAACTAGAAAGCGATCAAGGGAAACTATGTAATTCTATCCCTAATGCTATCATGCATGGATTACAACCTAAGGTCTAACTCTAATCGCTACCTAAGATAGAATCGAGAGAATCCTAAGGGAACATGGCAAAGGTTTACAACCTAAATCTATGTCTATCTCGAATCTCTACCTAAAGTAGAATCGAAGACGACAAAAAGGAATGGAAAAGGTTTACAACCTAAGTCTATGTCTATCTCGAATCGCTACCTAATGTAGAGTCGAAGACGACAAAAGGGATGAAGCAAACAAGTGCTTTGGCAGAAGCACAAAAACAATGTAATGAAAACAAATAAATGTCACACAAGTGCAGGAAAAGGAGGAAGTCCCATAGCCTCGAATGGTAACGAGCATACCGTGAATCAACCAGGAGCCGACACATCCGATTCCCGTGAATGGTATCACTGCATGACATGAATTGTCAAGTGTGAAGAGCAAATGATCTGAGCTATGCAATAAATGCAAACCCCAGGAAAACATGGAGAGTCAAAATAGGGAACTCTTGCCACTTTTTATTGACTCGATAAAGGAAGCAACATGATTCGCGTGTGCGAGCTCACACGGACTAGAACTTTGCGGGAGTCGGTTACGGACCCCTTTCGCTTGCCCATCACATCATCATGACTCGATAGCAAGAAATATAAAAAGCGGGACTTTGCTTAGTGGTGCCACATCAGGTTACCTAACCACTCTGACCTATGCAAGCACAAATATAAACATTTACTGAGAATGGCTTCCCTGTGCATGGATGAGGACTTTAAATAAACCAAGCACAATTAGCACACAAAAGCGCCCTAAACGAGTCTTTAAATAAACCAGAGGGGTTCCTGAACATGCTCCAACTATGGAAGCCCCTTCATACATCTCTATTCCTACTTCTCATGGCAACGAAAGCGGTAAAACCCTACTTCTCATGCTCTCTAGAAAAGAGGTAAAAGAATGCGGTAAACAAAGTAAAATTAATACCAAACGGATAATAAAATCTGAAGAGCACTGCGAGCTAAAAATACTCTGGAAAACTTCGAGTAAAATGTCATCAACAAAACAATAATAAGAAAAAACTCGATCAATATAGTCCACAAGGTGATATTGTGTAACATGTACGTGTAGCAAACAAGTCCTCATAACAATCGGAACACCTGCACAAAATTACATTTCCAGACAAAATAGCAGAATATGTGTTTCTCGTAACATGAGAAAACACAAAGCAAAGTGTGTTTCATATGCAAACAGAACCACAAGAGAAGTGGTATGTTAGTGTACCAAAATTAGGTACCTAACCAAAACATCCTCAATGTACCTCTCACAAGTCAACAAACATGTCAAAAATAACAAGGAGGCGGTAAAAAGTCACATACTCATATCACAAGTCTAAATAATGATCTAAATGTGAAGAAATGGAATGTGAACATGTATAGAAACATAATAATGAGAAACCGGGAAGCCACGTACACATAATGCAAAATAACCTATGAATGATATCAAAATCTAGCCAAGTCCATCACAATAATCCTCAAATGCAATGCTAAACATTGTTAGAGACCTAGAGTAGTTAGAAACGAAAAATCTACACTAAAATGGCTTAAAATGCATTATTCACAAAGAAAACTAAGCATGAAGGGTAAATTCCTAATATAGGGCAGTAGCTACATGTTATAAAGCTTTCCTAAACACTTCTAAAAAGTAGAGGAAAAGATTGCATACAAATGCAAGAGGAACCTAGAAGAACAATGTAAGTATCTAACTAGTTCCTAGGAATTGAACTACTAAAGGTTAGCTTTGAAGTTCTATTTACAATCCTAAGATAAGGTTTACATTTAACTACAATAAAATTGGGAAAAATGTCCTAAAGTTTTTAAGAAATACATGGTATTACACTCCTACAATTAATCGATTCAAGTGATAAAGGAGAAACATGCTTTTAAACCATACCACATAATCGAAACTTGAGAATTAAGAAATTATTGAATTCAAATAGATGTAAAACTCTACAAGTCAGTAGCTAATTCATATCAAATTACATCAAACAAAATGCACAAGAAATAATCATGCTTAAAGCAATTTCATGCACAAAACTAAGTCGAAACGATTAATCGTCGTCCTAAGGGTTAACTATCATGGGATCCTAATTATATGACTCAATTATCAATTGAAAATCAAAGTAATAACTACCTAAGCATGTCAACATATTAATCAAAATATTAGTTTGGGGTTAGAACAAGTATTAGACATTATATGCAAAGAAATCGATTCCTAACTAGGTGAAGTAGCCAACAATTACCTATGTTTGTATCATACAAAAGGAAAATCGGATAAAAACCTAAAAAAGTTCTAAACAAATACTAGAAAAAACTTAAAGACTCCTAATATCTAATAGAACCAGCATACTATTGCTAGGAATTTGTATGGTTTAGAAACAATCAAAAATTGCACCTAAATACGAAGTGTTAGGGGAAGAATCGCTTCTAAACATGTTATCGAAAACAATTAAAACGGATCGAAATTTAATTACAAAAAAATCCCACAAAAAGTGATAAAATCCTAAAAGTCCTAAAGTAATAAGAACCTATTTACTCAAATTTTTATTGTTGAGAAACGATCGAAAACCACATCGAAATGTGCAAGGTATCATGGAGAAATCGTTTCTAAACATATTATCGAAAATTGATTAAAAACTAATGGAAATTGTCATACCCCAAAATTTGCCCTCCATCTTCTCAAGATATTTCATACATCCATACTCAAGGATTCCTCAAGAGTTGATCAGACAAACCCTCTCCTAGACAATCAACCCAAACTAGGGTTTGGAAATTCTCAGGTCAAGATGGAATTCCAACATCTCCAATGGTCTTCATGCCTCCTCATATGCTTCAAAGATTCTTCATGTCAAGTTTCAAGCCTCACAAGTCAAGTTTCCTCAGACAATTGCTCAGATGGTTGAAAATCGGTTGATTGACAAAAGTCAACGTGGTCAACATACATCAAACTTCATAATTTTTGGTCAACATCCTCATTTTGAAGTTACATTCATCATTTTATCAAGGGTTGATCATGATTCATCAAGAAAACTCAAGATTTGCTCAAAAGTCAAACTTTCTAAATTAGGGTTTCTAGATGAAAAGTCAACTGAAAATTGACTGATCATAACTTCTTCATACTTTCTCAGAAATTTTTCCACCACCTCTTGTTTTGAAGGAAATTCAATTCTCTACAACTTCATGTCTCACAAGAATGTCCAAAAAATGCTTCATTTGAGAGGTATGGCTCAAAACATTACAGTCATTCATTTTCAAAGTCAACAAAAAGTCAACTTTTTGTTTTGAAGATATATTGAGCATGGAAACTCCAATTGAGATGAGACCAAAAAGGTTGGTTAGAGGATTCTTAGAGCTTTCCAAAAAGTCCAAGAACACTCAAAAATATGGAAAAATGAGCAAGATACACTATTTAGAAGTTGGGCAATTTTGGACAATTGCACAAAAGGACATTTTGGTCAAAATGCAAAATTTTCCAAATGGGCCTAAAATCTTTTGATCCAAACTTGTTCATGACATTATTCTTGACCCATAAATGCTTGGACATGGCAATTTTCTATTTTATTAATTTATTTTTGAATTTTAGAACATTTAATTCAAAATTAAATTATATAAAATATGAAAATAATATATTTTTCCAAAAGGGCTGATTTTATACCAAACTTGAGGTCCAAGGAAGCCCAAAACACTTGCCAAATTCGTGCATGATCATGCATTAAAGGAAAAATCAAATTTCTTTCAAAAAATTGATTTTTATTTGAAAATATTGAATGCTCCAAATCAAATCTTTTTTGCTTGTTTTTCCTCTCTCAATTTACTCTATAAATAGCCAGCATTACACACTACAAAGAGGGAGGAAACCCTAGCCCAAGAAAGAACCCTTATTTTGCCAAAAAATTTCACAAACTTTTGAAATTCGAGTTCTAGGTTGCAGCCACTCTCAGCCTCTTCCAGCCATCCAAACGTGCTCAGGGGGTAAAGTATGAGTAAGAACACACCTTTATCATTGATCAAAGCAAGCTAAATCGATGCATATCCATCCATACATATTCAAAACTTTCTTGATTTTGCATTTTTACTATACGTGTGTTTCAATTGCTTTTAATGCTTCTAATGTATTCATGAGATGCCAAGGATCCGATCTGGGCAATCGCTATGGAGTTTAGACGCCAAAATCGTGAGATGCCATGTCTAGGGCTTTTCGAACTGCCAAGCTTCGAATCGATAGCTACAGGTGTTTTCAATCAAAACTAATGCCACCAATGGATTCAGGAGAGTCGATTTAGGGGGGTAGGGTCCCCCTTTCCCATTTATCGTTCGTATTTTGCTCCGCAGTCCACGGAGAAGACGACCGAGCTAGGCTCCGCCGATCGAGGAAGACCGGCGAGAGACTGGCGTGGCACGAGGAGAACTTCTGATTCGTCCATTCAAAATAGATGGGGTCCATGCACGCTGACTCAATTTGAATCCAAATCAGGGACGCGTCATCACTTATGTTGATTCGATTTTCACTTTTCCAACACCAAACGCCACTTGGCCTAGTGGTAAAAGCTCTTCCTGTTCCAAGATACTCTCAAGGGTCCCCTGTTCGAACCTCATCAGCACCTGGTTTTGTTTTCTTTTTCACAAACTTCACTTTTTCAACATATTTTCTATATTATTCTTATTAAATATTTCCATGCATTTTAATTTCTTTTCATATTTTTATTTCATGCATTAAAAATCACCAAAATATTTTTTACTTTTGCATTTATTTTCAGAAAATACTTATTTAATTTATAAAAATAAAAAATATAATTTTGCATGCATATTTATTTTTATTCATAATTTAGCATTTAAATCAATTTTAACTAGTTTTAAATTATTAAATTGCATCCAAAAAATCCCAAAAAATTATTTTAGCATATTAATACTATTTCCAGCATGTCATATTTTTCTTATTTAAAAAATTGCGTTTTTACTAACATTTTTCTCTTATTCAATTCGTCTCGTATTTTCCGACTTTCTCAATTTCTTGCAGGTTATCTCGTTTCGGACGATTTTTCTTTTATCGTTTTATTTTTTCCAATAATGTAATTGCTCATGGGATGTAATAGTTTAAATTAGGTTTTTATTTTCCGCAAGTTTAAATTATGTATCTGCCCCAAAGCCATGTAATAGCGTAGGACATTTACCTTTCCGCATCTTTACATTCCGCATTTTAATTTCCGCACCCTATAAATTGCTAGTAACTAGGCGTGTATGGCAAGATAATAATCAACACAGCTCACTAATTTTCAATATAAAATACCTGAATTTGACACACTCTTTTCACACATGCACCCCTTAAGGTAATTCTCTCTCGTTGCCTTTACGAATTCCAAATGGTCATGTCCCTCGAACGTAGAGGTATCCTAGCACCGTTGCCTTCAAACAAATCATCATAGTCCCTTCGATACAAAGATCATAAGACCCACGATGTCGCCTCCGAATACATGATCTTGACCCTCGATTGTCGCCTACGAAAAATGATGATAGTCCCTTCGAATGTGCTAGGATACTTCCTACAAGTTGCTTTCTATGACCATCCGATGTCCCTTCGAATGTCCCTTTTACATCCAACGAATGGAGTTACCTACCAACTAATGGTATGGATAACGAATGGAGTTACCTACCAACTAATAACACGAAAACGACCAATTCTGAGTAGGTAATAAGACTTTTAGTTGCTTGCTCTATCAAAATACTTTTCACACCTGACACTTTTGTCAAAGTTCAAACTCTTTTCAAAACAAAACATTTCCAAACACTTTGTATACATTCCTACATGAATCATTACAAAGTCAAAGCGAAATGCCTTTTCAAAACATTTTTGTCAAACACACAGAAAACACAATTTTAAAAATGATCTAAGAGCAACTAAGAGCTGTAGATAACTACGGATGGAAAGGGTGCTAATACCTTCCCTTTTCATAACCTTCTCCCTTACTCGTAATCTAACGAAGGTCTTTTCTCGTACTTTTACCTTCCCTTAATTGGATAAAAATAAAAGTCGGTGGCGACTCTTGCTATCCGCACATTTGCGATACCAAACACAAAAAGTCAGTTCACCGTATCACGTAAATCAATTATAAAAACACAAAAAATTTCAAAAATATCCTAAGACACTAAAAAGTCAAAATGTGCTTTTGTGTATTTCTTATGAGTTGTCGAATCAAAATCGGAGTTAAATTGACATTGTGTTAATGTTGTGTAAGCATAGCTCGGGGTGTGGAACAATTTCTAATCACTAAATCTAGTGTTAAGCAGAATCGGACTTAAGCAGGAGGTATGAGATAGCAAGGTTCTAGGCCTAGTCCATTTCTACATTAGGTCCATTAATCCACACAAAAAAAAACAATCTTCCAGAAATCTCTTTTTTAGCACTGTCACGTTTAGTTATATGTTGTATACACTTATATCAATTAGTCATGGTCATTGCTAATTATCAGATTTTTATAGAATAAAAAAAAGAAACACGTGGCAAAATCCTAGTGGTCAGTTTGGTAAAAGCATGAACTAACAGAGGAAAACATGTCTAGTGCTGAGAGAACAACTCGCCGGAAAGAGGAACTTCTGGTTATCTTCTCTAGTGATTCCAACGGCCGGGATTGATAGACTTCCATAATAATTCACGAAATTTACCCCTCTCCATGCGAATTTTAACGTCGATTCTGAATCCTAAAACATACACTCAAAATGCAGAAAAATCCGTTCATGAATTCAAGATATAGAAATCGTAAATCCGAAGATCAACACATTTTCACATCTAACACTGACTTATGGTTGTTCAAAACGTGAACACGATATGGATAATCTTATTCATGTATGCTCTGAGAGAGATATCAGATGACTTACCCGTGTGAAGAGCGTGAATGAACAAGAAAATTCTGAAGAGGGCGATGGAACATTGCTGATTCTTCTACACTGAGAAATAAACTCGGTCTTCTTGCTTGAATCTTGGAGAAATGGATGAAGTATACCGCGTCGAAACTTATTTCACAGGATCTTGAAAGCTTTTTCGAGATCCTCCATTTCTCTGCAACCTTCGAATCTTGCTATGGGAGAAGAAGAGTGATGAAGGAGAGAGTGTTACGGTGGTGTTCCATGAGAAGGAAGAATGGAGGTTGAAAGTGGTTAGAGAGGAGAGGAAGAAGGTTGTTATGGAGGAGAGATGTTTCTGTTACGGTGGAGCAATGGTGGTGGAGAGATTTTGTTATGGTTGTTGTAACCGTTTTTTATAGTGAGAGAAAAAGAGTTGATTCCATCAAGGAGAAGGTGAGGATGAGAGGAAAAAAGTGAGGAGTTTTTTTTCTTAGAAAGAAATAAGTGAGGTTGTTATCTATGACATCCTGTCAAGAAGTTCCTCCTTTTATTTCCAGCCGAAATTCAACACACAGCATGCATGGGATCAAATGCTTCACCAATTGGAGAAAAGATGTGCTGCCATCCATACTCTATAATTCAAATCTCACTTAATCAAAACATATGGAGGAAAGAAGATTAGAAGTTCTGAAAGAAAGGAGATAAGAACTTCCAGAAGAAAGAAGATCAAAAATTCTGGAAGAAAGAAGATCAAAACTTCTGAAGGAAATGAGGTTATAAGTTCTTAAAGAAAGAAGGTCAAAAGTTCTAGAAGAAAGATGATCAAAAGTTCTAGAAGAAATATGGTCAGAACTTCTGGAATAAAGGGGGTCAGAAGTTCTGGAAGAAAGGGAGTCAGAAGTTCTAGAAGAAAGATGATCAGAAGTTTTGGAAGAAAGGGGATCAGAAGTTCTGGAAGAAAGATGGTCAGAACTTTTGGAAGAAAGGGGGTCAAAAGTTCTAGAAGAAAGATGGTCAGAACTTCTGGAAGAAAAGGAGTCAAAAGTTCTGGAATAAAGATGGTCAGAACTTTTGGAAGAAAGGGGGTCAGAAGTTCTGGAAGAAAGATGGTCAGAACTTCTGGAAGAAAGGGGGTCAGAACTTCTAGAAGAAATGAGAGCAGAACTTCTAGGAGAAAGGAGATTATAACTTCTAGAAGAAAGGAGATTAGAACTTCTAGAAGAAAGGAGATCAGAACATCTAGAAGAAAGGAGATCATAACTTCTAGTAGAAAGGAGATTAGAACTTCTAGAAGAAAGGAGATTAGAACTTCTAGAAGAAAGGAGATTAGAGCTTCTAGAAGAAAGGAGATTAGAAATTCTAGAAGAAAGAATATCAGAACTTCTAGAAGAAAGGAGATGAGAACTTCTAGAAGAAGAAAGAAGATCAGAACTTCTAGGAGAAAGAATATCAGAATTTCTGAAAGACAGATGATCATAACTTCTAGAAGAAATGAGATGAGAACTTCTAGAAGAAAGGAGATCAGAACTTCTAGAAGAAATAATATCCGAACTTCTAGAAGAAGGGAGATGAGAACTTCTAGAAGAAAGGAGATCATAACTTCTAGAAGAAACAATATCGAATTTCGAAAGAAAGATGATCAAGTTCGAAGATTGAAGATCGAACTTCGAAGAAAGAAGATCAGAAGTTCTGAAAGAAAGAATATCAGAACTTCTTGAAGAAAGGAGGTCAAAATTTCTAAAAGAAAGAAGATCAAAAGTTCTGGAAGAAAGATGATCAGAAGTTCTGGAAGAAAGAAAATCAGAAGTTCTGAAAGAAAGAATATCAGAACTTCTGAAAGAAAGAATATCAGAACTTCTGGAAGGAAGGGAGTCAGATGTTCTGGAAGAAAGATGGTCAGAACTTCTGGAAGAAAAAAGGTCAGAAGTTCTGATTTTTGTTCATAAAGTTTTATTATGTCCAAGATTACTTAAACTGCAAGAGATCTTGTTTTCACCCGATTCTTCCGACTTTTCCCAACAAATGACCATATTTTCTCAAATGTCGACTTTTGACAATAATTTTGACCAAAAATTCCACTCAGTCAAACTTTGACTTTTGTTGACTTTTCAATGTACGCACTCAAATAAGTTTTTTATCCGACTGCTCTCGATTTTCTGATAAATCGCGTGGATCGATAAGTCATATACAAATACTTCAAGACTCACGAAAGGCCAGAGAATCAATTCGTGCTCAAATATTCGACCACAACACATCGTAGCTCGAAAACCTTAATCAATATCCACATGAGAGGAAATTTGAACTCCAAAACCTTGGTTCTCGAGAGATAATCAGAATCTTCTGGATGCACACATCTTGTATATTAAGATGACACTTGAAATACGAAACCTCAGATATTCAGCCTCTATGAATCAAACGCTTCTCCTGAATTGTGTACAATCTCACAATCGAAAAATCCTGATCCCATGGTTAATGAACGAATGATATGTATGTAATGCACTTGTTGATTAAGTGTAAGCCAACTATTTATTAAAAAAATGAAGAGGGCGAATTTTGAGGTGCAACACTAATTAAGTTATTACATCTAGTGAGCATATACATAATAATGAAAAATGTGAGAAATTAAACCTAACTATTACAACTTGGAAGCAATTACAATAATTGGAACAATATCGAGAAAAAGATTAAATCAGAATGAGGTAATGTTAGAAACAAAGTTTTTATGATGTTAGTAAAAAGTATTTAAGATTAGTAAAACCTAATTACTAAAAAGAAAAATATTTTTGTATTTTTTTTGGATTGATTTTATTTAAGAAAATAATTAAAAGTCTAATTTTATGGTTAATTAAACACTTAATTAAAATAAAAGGAAAAAATAAATATTTGCTGTCTAAAATTAAATAAGTATTTTTAAAACCTAATTCTAAAAATAATTTTTTTTTGGGATTTTTGTGATGTTTAGAAAAATATTTGAAAAGTAATTAAAATAAAAAGAAAAATAAGAAAAAAGGGTTAGTGAGAAAAAATGGCAAAAATAAGGGTTGCAGGCGCTAGGATTGAACGCAGGTCTTGATGGTTATCAGCGTACTCCCTTTGCCAACTGAGCTATGTGGGTTAGTTGTCACAAAACAGAAACAAAACAATAAATAATAAAATAAAAACATAAAATATATTTGAATTCAGAAACACGCGCACGGGGTGGAGGGTCATCGTTTTCGCTGATTTGGCAAGGGTTTTACCCACGATTTTGTTTCGTGGCTAAACTCTTTACCTACGAACACCATCCGTAGCTATATCATCTGCAAATCACAAAATCAAGAATATGCAATATAAATTAGTTATGAAACCATGGATCGATTGGAATCGATCTCCTGAACACGATGGTACCACTCGTTTGGTCCAATTTTGTCTATTTTTGAAAGCCCTAAATCGAAGCTATGAACCCTAGCAATGGCAACTCATGATTCCTACATTTAAAATTCAATCAAACTATCCAGAAAGCATCGAAACTTCATCAGGAACACAAATATATGGTTAAATTCAATTAAATATCCATGTGAGTATGAAATTGAAATTGAAAAAAGTTTGTTTAACCGTGATCGTGATTGAGTGATTTTGGATGTTTTGGTCGATTGTGAAGGCCTAGAACGATTCAAAGAGCACCCAGGAACCGATTGGCAACCTTGGAATGGCTTGAATATACCGAATTTGTGGTTTTCAAGTTTCTTTAATGTCATGGTTTTTTCAAGCTTGGTTAGGGTTTGTTGGCGTGCCAGAACTCTCCCTGAACATGTAGAATGCTTGTGTATATATAGTTGAATGAATTAGGTCAACAAATTTGATCAAAAATTAAGCCTTGAATGCAAATATATTTGATTGGAAATCAACACCAAATCTTGATATTTTTTATCATCAATCATTCCATCTCATGCCAATCAAATATTTTCAAAATTTATAGCTTGCTATGAGTTGCTTGGACCTCAAGGAGCTTAGATTTACAGCCTTGCACCCATTAATTTAATTTGTGTATTTTACTTTAATTAAAATTGAATTAATCCAAAAATAAATAAAATAAATATAAGCATGGCATGTGAATTGGATTTAGAAGCTCTTGACAACATTAGAAACAAGTTTGAACCAAAGAAATATAGGCCCATTTGGAAAATTTTCAAGTTTGATCAATATTTTCTTCATGCTTTTCTTCAAAATTTCCAATTTTCCCAATCCCTAACTTGCTCAATTTTAATCATTTGAAAGTGTTATTGGACTTTTTAGAAAGCTTAATATGTCCTCTAAATGCTCCTGTTGGTTTTATCTTCATTGAAGCATCCATGCTCATGTACACTTCTTTGGAAAAAGATGACTTTTTGTTGACATTTAGAAGGACCTACAATGTCTTGACCCATAACTCTCAAATGAGGAATTTTTGGACAAAGCTTGTGAGACACAAAGTTATAGAGAATTGAGTTCCCTTTAAAGTGAGATTTAGTGGAAAATTTTCTGCTGAAGTATGTGAAAGTTATGCTTGGTCAAAGTTCTGTTGACATTCCCTTAAGAAACCCTAATTTAGAAACTTTTGACTTTTGATCATTCCTTGAATTTTCTTGATGAATCATGATCAACCCTTGATCAAATGATGAATATGGCTTCAAAATCTTGATTTTGACCAAAAATGATGAAATTTGACTGTATGTTGACCACAGTTGACTATTTGTCCAATACAACTAATTTCCAACCATCTGAGCAATTGACTGAGCAAACCTAGGTTATGAGGCTTGAACCTTGACATGGTGAAACTTTGAAACATATGAGGAGTCATGATGCTCATTTGAGACATTAAAAATCAGCCTTGACTTGAGAGAAACAAAACCCTAGTTATGGGTTGATTTCTTGGGAGAGGATTTGTCTGATCAACCCTTGAGGAATTCTTGAGTATGGAAATGTATCTTGACCTGAAAAATAGGAGGGAAAATTTTGGATTATAACACATATATAGTCAAGGAACATTTCAGACAAACATAAGTAGTAGTAATAGAACCACTAGCAGGAGTATCTATCACCATACTACCATTCATATCAAACAATTTCAATTCCAACTTAGTAGCACATTCAAGAGAAATGAATGAATGGGTAGCACAAGTATCAATAATAGAAACTAATTCAACAAGTAAACTGGATCAAGTTGTCCTTCTTGGAATCCTTCAATCCACTCAAAGTGAAGACTCTACCATTGGTATGGGAAACAACGTCCTTCTTCGGCTTCTAACACTGGGTACTAATATGACCCTGCTCTCCATAATTGAAATAGGTTAGACCATTGTTCTTGCATTCAGGGGATCGATGACCCACATTACCATATTTGTAACATCTCAACACCTTATTCTCATATTCATTGGCATGGTGACCTTGCTCACCAAACCTATAACACTTGATAGAAGCAGGAGCTCATCCCCGATTTGTCCTTTTTCCATCATATGCCTTATGTTTCCCTTTATCAGTCGGGGCATCATAAGGCTTCTTTTTTATCTCTGGACGTAAACCATTATCAAACTTGATACACCTTGAAAACTTAGCGATATCTTCACTGTAATGTGGATAATACTTCACCAGTTCCACAAACCTCGAAGCATACTCAGTCACAGTCAATTTCCCTTGTTTCAACTATAGGAACTCAATCTTTTTCTTTCCCCGCACATGCACTGGAAAGTACTTCCTTAGAAACTCCCTATTGAACACATCCCAGGTTATCACCTCATCTATTGTAGTCAGTCTCTGACGGGTACCGACCCACCAGTCGTCAAATTCCTCTCTAATTGATGCGTATCAAACTGCACCTTCTCCTCCTTTGAGAAATCCATGACCCAAAATATCCTCTTGGTCTCCTTGAGCAAAGTTTGTGCCCCATCAGGATCAAACCCACCTTTGAAATTACACGGACAATTCCTCTAAAACCTCTCCAAAACGCGGGATCCATCATTCCCTCCAGTAATAGGATATTGTTACACAGCCTGAGCAACAACTTGCAAAGCAAAAACAATCACAACATTGTTCCTTTCAGCCATCTCTCTGTTTCACGTCAATAACAGTCACAATGGTTTAAAATTATTTCGACAGCATTCCACTATAATACACTAATGACTTAATAACCTGGCCGGATAAACCGACCTGCTCTAATACAACTAATGTAACAACCTTCTAAAATCCAAGGAAATATTCACAAATAATTCAATAATTAAATATGAGTAAATCACCAAAAAGGGCATCACATTTGCTTCTTATAAAACATTATAGTAAAACACATCATGCTCCGTAACACGGGTTCTCAAAAATCAATTATGTTAAGTACATCATGCCTAACAACCATATTTTTTTCAACTTAGATGCAGCAGAAATTCATAATTCAAATATATTTATTAATTACTTCTCAAATGGTTTCATCAAATCATGACAACTTGAATACCACAATGGAGGTTCAAATTTCAATTTAAACACAATAACATAGATGTTCAAACAATCAAATCTCTTCCCCGATGTTACATATTAGAGTAAGACCTCTTTTAATCTACAAGAAATAAGAACACACTTCATGGCCATCCTCTAAACCTTGGCAGATTATTCTTGATTACTTGCAAGTTACCCACGTATAGAGGCAACATTTCCAAGCAGCAACGGTGAGTAAATTATAATCATTACAAAAGACATAAGGAGTAAATATAGTAGATAAATTACAACACCAAGGAAACACCACATCATCAAAGCCTCATGTCATACTCACACCTTCATAGCAATTATAATCGTTGTCAACACATAGTAATAACATCATTTATCAACTATCTCAAACACATATTCACAAAACATCAGTATAAGTAACCATTATGCAATTCCACACATAATGAAATGAACCTTCATAGAATTCATGCATGTGGTACCATAACTTCACTGATGACTTCATCATCGTTATCTCCAAAGATCCCCACCAATAGGATCGATTCTCAGTTGGAACCAAAGCACATCAATATTTGCACTTGAATCCGCACAATGGGATCGAGGCCTTCATTGGACTATTGTCCTATCAATACCACTAGACCGAAGTCCTAACAACATCACTGGACTGAAGTCCTAATCATATTCCATGAATGCATGACGCGCAACAACATAATAAACACGACCACAACTAGTAAAAAACGCATCATCCATAAATCCATCATTAGTCATCACATACATATATATATATATATATATATATATATATATATATATATATATATATATATATATATATATACACACACACACACATAGCATCATTCCATCATCGTCACGTCATCATAGCAACAACAATTCATTGTCTACCCACACATCTTATTAAAACAATCATAGAATCATCCTATTCATTAAAAGTCTAGGTACTAGACCAATACATCTTATGACTCTTTTTATTCCACCAAAGTATAGATCGCCACGTTAGCTTTCCAACACTTCGAACGACACTTCAATTGGAATCCTGAAACTCAAGTTATGACACTTTTAAAACTACTACGGTTTTCCATCTCCATATGCTCGCCCGACGACATGGGAGCGACAACACAACTCTTCTTTTCTAGTATCCACCGCCCGACACTACCTTTCCACCACCCGACACAACTCTTCTTCCCTTAGCGACGCCTGATGACGCTCTAGTGAGAGATCACCCCTATACAAAATCCAGGGGATTTGTTTTTAACCCCTTCCCATCGCCATCCCATCGCTTGGCGCTGCTAGAGAGAGGCTCCATCGCCTGGCGCCCATATTCATCGTCCGGTGTTGCAGTGCGAACAAGGTTTTTCTGTGGTGATTTTCTACACTACACAATCCCGAATTCCCATGATTTCTTCACAATATAGTCCAAATTTTTATATTAACTCACATAAAATCACCATACAACAAACCCACAATATTATAGGCATATTATACGCAAACTCATGGAAAATCATCATGGTAATTTCATCAATTTCATAACAAAACCCTAAACAATCATACAATTATCTAAACCTTAGATCAACTATAATAATGACGATAAACACCCCTTTACCTTAAGATTATTGCTAGCTTCTGATTCCTCTTTGCGTTCTACAATTCCTCTTTACCTCTATGTGCCCTAGCTTTTGCTCTTCCTCTGACTCTTTGCCCAAAATCTATCGTACCGAATAAGCGCTTCTAAAATCCCAATTCTCTTATGTCAAACTTACACCTAGGACCTTAATATGTCTTTCCACCTTTGTGTTCACTTAACCTCTTACAATTGGTAACTTTGGCCTTCTAATTTGTAACACCAATATTACTTTATTTACTAAATAAAATAATTCTACTTAATTACTTTAATTATTTAAAATTATAAAAAATACTCCATATCTCATAAATTCCCACTACAACACACATGTCATCGCATTAAACCTCATATTCATCAAATCATCACAATCACTCACAATTAAATCACAAAATTCACAAATAGATAATAAAATAAATAATTTAATTATTTTGGGGCGTTATAAAGTGCACATCTTTGCTATTTTTGTCAAGTTCTACTTTGGTATGTCTTTTGTCAAACACATGACTCAAGCCTTCATACACTCCATAAAACTCCACAACTTCAATAGTACAATTTTATAAACCTCTTATCCAGTCTTAATATTTATTTCTAATTAGACCTTCACACTCTATTTAGCGTCATGTTTGAACTACTTCATCTCTTTTAAGCCTAATCCACTCGTTTTTTGGTGGCATAAATTTAATTTGTTGGATATTACTTTGCGTATTAGTGAATTTATCCTGAAAACCTAAACTAATATTATATTTCCTCACATTGACTAAAAATTCACTACTAAGTTAACAAAAAGAATATAATAATCCATGTGTTCCCTTTGATTCTTCCAATACCAAATAATGAGGCAAGATGTTTCCCATATGACTTTCCATTTATATTTCTCTCTTGTACTTAAATTACACCTCGTGTTTAAATCAATCCCTACAAACAAATCATGAAGAGAAAGGATTTAAAGTGGATAATCATTGAAAGGAAGACTCCAAGAAAAGGTACGATAGTTGAACAAAGTGGTTAAAGGACATCATAAGAAACATGGCGGTGATCAAAAATTAGAGGAACAATGTACAATCTGACCTAGGGAATTATGAAGAAACTAGAATGCTTATATCAGAGACAGGCGTTGATGCAAATATCTTGGACATTTTATCCATCATTTATAAAAGGATTTATGACCAAGCTAGTGATTTCTTCAAGTATGAGGAAAGTATTCTAAAGTGGAAAGGCTGTGTCAAGAGAAAATAAGGGTTGAAAGAAAGTTGTCAAGGAGAATCTCATGGTTGAAAATTATAGGAGTACACTAGGGCTCGACTTCAATGCAACCTTGAAGCAATCAATTTTGGGGATTTGTTCCAAAAGAGAAAGTGTTTCTCTCCTATAAGACCACTTAGCACTAAAAATAAGGAGAATTCTTTAATTTTCTAAGATATGTTACAATTTGGGTGTCATTACAAACAACAAAAATATTCTTTGTAATTCTTATTGCCCTCTGATTCAGGATCAAACTCTATAACTTAAGCTTACCCTTACAACATGAATCAAAATTCTAGAGAATCGAGTAGGAATGTCCCTATCAAGTAAATTGAAGTCCCTAAGGATTTTGGTGATATGTCTGAGTCTTGGTTAAACAAAGCCAATGAAGCGAGAGAAGTTGGGAATAACATATCTATAGTTGAATATTCTGGGGGGACCAAATTAGGCTCACAAACATGAATCATGAGAAGATTAGAACGATATAAGTTGTTATTGCAGCGATTCTAGATTCAAGTGATTTGGATTCAGATGATGACACCTTACATTGGCTATTAATGTAAGAAGCCCAAGTGTGGAGCCTTCTTCAATTTTAAGGCTAGCAGTCAAGTTTTCTTTTCAGTTCAATTGTTTTTGGACTTGTTTATATGATTATTCTGTAAGGGCTCTATAGCCTTTGTGTGGGTTGTCTAATATTATTGTGCATCTTTTGATGTTGATTCTATTATGTTTTCATGTTTTGGTTATGTATGGACTACCATAATAACATTGTATGATTGATCTTATGCATGTTATATTATATGCGTGTTGACTTCTTTGAAGAACTAACCCTTTGCTAAATTATGGCAAAAGTGGGGAGTAATGGTAATAAGTGGTGAATGAAGGTTCAATGAAACACGAGAAAGGAGGGGTCTAAATTAGGTTTCTATAAATAAAATCTTTTTGAACACCCAAAGATCAAACCATACTCGTGCAAAAGTATAAAACAATAATAAAAGACACAACTATTTTTATCCTAGTTCACAATTAACTAAGTTAGTCCAGTCCACTCACCATAGTGATTTTTCCTTATAAATAATGACTTTATCCATTAATCAATTCTATATCAATTCTATGATACAACATTGAGACTAATCATTGAAGACTTCTCGAGGATCCTGACTAAACCTTTAGTCCACCAAGGAAAACAACCTCGATAACATTTATTATTGACATCTCAAGGATTCTAACCAAACCTGGTCTCTCGAGGAAATTAACCTCAACAACAATTATTATTGGCATCTCAAGGATTCATACCAAACTTGCTCCCTCAAGGAAATTATCCTCTCATGGTTAAGATAACAAAGTTTTGTGTATACAGTGTTGATTCTTCATAAAGCTAATTACACGTGGTTTTAATCATAAAAGATAACACTTTAAGAGATTTGAAATCAATGTTTTTAGTGTTTCTCTTTGTTTTCTCTGAAGATCTTCATATCACATGCTCTTCTTTTGTTGTTGATAATACTTTGTTGTATTTGATAGCACCATTATTTTTCTTCTTTGGATCCTGATGCATTTACATTATTGAGCATAATTAATCTTTTTCATTCTTGTTCTCTATTGCATGTAAATGATTTCTTCAAGTTTAGATCCATATATTCATTTAGAGTAACATTCATCTTCTCACTAACTCATTTTAGCTCTTGTGTTTTTTCACATATTATCCTTTTATGTGTGCTTCTTCTTATTTGAGATTTCTTTCTTCCTCTTTTAGCAGCTTCTTCTTTTTTCTTCTTTTTCTCACTCGCTCATGTGTGTATTATCTACATTATTGTTACACAGTTCTTCACACTCTTTATCAATCTTCCAATTTCTCTTTAAATAGATAAAGAAAATAAATATGTTATAGAAATATATATTGAGTATCCACGCATCAGATAGATGTTGGAGACGTTACCTAGATAAATATTAGAGAGGTTGTAACATCACTATAATGAGACATATGAACTGGAACGATACAATGAAAATTGTAAGAATAAGAAGTGTTTCTACATCTGGCCTTGTGATTTTGATGATAACATCACATGTTATCTTAGATAACAGTTGTATACACCAATAGTTTTGTTCCAGTGTGTAGCTGCTGCTAGAATGTTATGACTCTAATACTAAGGCATGAGACACCATTAGGTTCTGAACATACACTATAGATGAAAATATGTGGTTACGTGTTTCGTTAAAGTCAAGGTTCTTAATCTATCTTCGGCAACATGTCTAAGAAGGGTTAGTACAAGAGGTTCTGATCTTGACTTTATGGTTTAGCTTTGGAGTCCTTTTGAAGCTTTACCACTGGTGTTACAAGTTCTGAAGATTATGAAGACAAGGTTCTGCTGAACAAGTTTTGATGATCTAAAGAAAAGAACATTCTTACAACCAAGTGTTGAAGACTGTGAAGAGAAGTTCTGAAGACTCAAAGACTTATGTTCTAAGACTTAAGAAAGATTTTTCTACAAAAAGCTTCAACATTCAACATTCAAATATTTGAAGCCTCTGATGACAAGAAGAAAGTTCAAAAGGTTAACGTGTGATGTTGTACAAAAGGTACATAAAGTGTTTGTTACCTCTATCCTCTAGGGTGGCGTAAGGACAATTCTTTATATTGTACTGTCAACCATTCTCATTGTGACCGTTGGGAACAAATGGTTTTATTAATAACTATCTTTCTTTACTTAACAGATCTATGTTTACAAGCTAAATAGAAAAACATTATTCAGAGAAAAGGTGGAAAACTATCATTGAACTGTGACAGTATACAGAAATATTATTTTATATTGTCTAAACTATTATTTATTCTATCTAATCATCGCAGAAAAGTCCTTTCAATCTTCACAAGGTCTCTCTCTGTAAAAGTATATAAATGAAGATTGAAGATGCAAAAGAAAAATGTTGAATGAATAGCCAACAAGATTCATCCTATGGAAGGAAATAAGTGGATGCTGAAGATGTTAAAGCTGCAATGCTACATTTCGAACACCACTAAACAAGAGGGAAAAGAAAGAAGATTTCATCAATATTTCATTCAACTATCATCATATACATCTTGAATGAGACAGAAGAAGCAAGGATTTTTTGCTCATAGCTTGCTCAAAGAAGAAGAAGAAGAAGACTACAAATGTTATTCTATTTCCAATCAAATACATCTTAGTAGACTCAGAAGAAGAAAGGAGTTGCTGCTCGGATCACGCTCAACAAGAAGATGAAGAAAAACACTACAAGATGCTACCCAAACTTATGATCATATACATATTTGTAGAAAATTTTGATGAACACTAGAGTTGTTGATCGTAGAGTGTTTCTATTCATATCTCTTTATGTAAATTGTTTTAACACTTGAGTTGTTACTCAAAGAAGTTTTGAACAATATGTGCTTAAAAACTTATGTAATCTTCTTAGAAGAAGCACCCATGTAAACAAAAGATCACCATCAACTGTTATTGATTAATTCCTTGGGAGACTTGATGAAGTCGGATCTTAAGAAGACAATGGTTGCAGTCATAATGGGAAATCCTGATAGGAGATCTTGCGAGATTGGATTTTGTTGCGTCGATGATAGTCATATCTAAAAGGGGATCAAGTTAAGGTCATCCATATGAGATCACTTATGTATATCATTATGAGGAAATCTTGATAGGATATTATGAGGAATCATATTCTATTGGGTTAATGAACATTATATTTGGTTGGATCACTGAACGTGTCATTGTGCATTAGTCATCGGTAGTTGTCCGTGCAAGTGTAATTAGTTTGTTTATAGTGTATTAAGTGCTTGGATAAGGGGAAATCATCCTTCCGAGGATGGAAAAATATCCTAGTTTATGGAGAACCTGGATAAAGTACTTGTGTCATTTTATCTTCACTGTCTCTCTTGCATCTATCATTTGAGAGCTTAGATTTTCTAAGGGGAATGTTTTATATGAACACAAATCAAACCCCCATTTCTTGTGTTTTCTCTACCTTAAATTGGTATTAGAGATAGGATTTATTATTGATTCAAGATCAAACACATAACCTTGTAGAGAGATCTAGTTAGAGAAAAATTCTATAGCTGCCTGATAGAAAGCTTTTCTGATTCAAAACTTGTTCTGCAGAGGATTCAAAACTCTGGGCCAAAATTAGAAATATGAAGACAAAATTCCTGTAGCAAATTCTCAGGATTATGAAGACTCAAGCATCTGATGGAAAGGAAAGCTATCTTCTCATTCAACAGAAGATCTCCATTAGAAGTAAGGATTATTAGTCAAAGTTCTCCAACTATCAATTGAAGTTGTCATTCAAATTCAACCGCTTGCAATGGATCTAATCAACTTCATCTTTTCTAATCAACTTCATCTTATGAAGATCCATAAAAATATCTAAGAAGAATGAAGCCTCTCAAATATGCACTCCAAGGATCATAAGAAGAATTTTCTCAAATGGAAGGAAGAAATAATTAAGATAGGCAGAGATAACCTCAAGAAGGAAGATTCAACAATATCTTTGAAGAACAAAGAAGCAAAGAAAACAAAAGATAATTGAGCCAAAACATTCTCTGTTTATTTCATGAAAAAGTTCAAGCTAACAATCCCATGATAGATGATCTACAATAGTCAAAGGAAATCAAACAAAAAGAAGAGTCATCTGATGGAATTTCAATTGGTGCGCCTAAACTCATAAGTAATGAAGCTACTACAGAGACTCAAGTGTGATGACTGGTTTTTTCATCGGTTGTTTTAAAAAAAAATGAAGTCGCCACCTAATTTTATTTGTTCTAAAAAGAACGGGAAAATATAGATAAAACCTACAGAGATGGATAAGGCGGTCTACGTGACCAAAAGAAATGAATTCGGGAGTCGGTTATGTAAGGGAAAGGTATTAGCACCCCTTACATCCATCGTACTCGATGAGACCCATTTAGTTCTAAGTGTTTGTGTGTTAAATTGCTAAGTTCATGAGTTAAGATCGAGAAATAAAAGAAACAGGGTTTATTTATTATTATTTTGAGTTTGGCACAGTTTCAAAACCGTGTGCCTATGTATTCCCTTGTGCAATGGGAAAGTCAAAACTCCGTAGTTCCTCTTGAAAAGGTTTTTATTGGTTGTGTTGATTTTATAAGAAAAACCGCGCTTTAGACATTTCAAATGCTTGAACTTGGACTTGTTTTGTTTGTTTGAAAAGCTTAAGTCTTCGATCGTGTTTGAAATGGCTATTGCACACTCTTTGTAAGAAAAGAGTTTGATGATCGCATATGAGCGATAAAAGCGTTTGAGTGAGTTGAGTTATTTTTATGTGGGAGACGAGTATTGGACCATAAGCGTTCAACGGCTAATGCCCCAAATACTCGGATGAGTGGACAGAAACATCCTAATCATCTTTTTCTACTCAAAAAGTTTGTTGAGAAAAGGTGAGGTGAAACAAGGTTCACGTTAATTAGATTCATTTAAGAAGTCAAACATATAGTCGAGGGTCGATACAGGACTGACTACCATATGTTTGTGAGGAGAGAGAAGTAGAATATTTATTTATGAAAATATTTTGAAAAGAATCTCGACGTTGGATCGAGGTTTAGAAATTTAATTATGAAAGTGTTTTTAGGAGGTTTTGAAAATAATTTTGAAAAGTGAAGAATATTCACAAGAAGTTTTGAAAAAAATTTAAGTTTGAAGGTTGGAAAGAAAACATTTTTTTAAAAAGTATTAAGAAATACTTCAAATGTCTCATTTTTAACTTAATTAAAATATAATCAAAAGGAAAATATTTTTGGATTTTTTTGACATAATCATAAAATAGGTATATTAAATGACAAGTGTTCAAAAAATCATCTCAAAATGAGAAGTTTTGATTAGTTTTTTGAAAATGTTTTAAGTTTGCTAGAAACTTTGAGAAAAAAAGAGTTTTTTTTTTGTCCTAAGGAGGTTTGAACCTTGGACATTTGACTTAGAAATGAAGATTTTCCATTGAGCCATTTGCTTGACTTGTCATTTAATTACCTTGCTTAGAAGAAATTTTGAAAAAAAGAAGTTTGGAAAAAAAATCCAGAAGTTGGACTTCTAAAGGGTTCAGAAGTTGGTTTGCTTCTGGAGGATCAGAAGCTAACTTGTTTCCGGAGCGCTTTGGGCTAGTAGTTTCTGGGCATGAGAAGGTTGCAGCTGGCTATGGTGTGTGAGAAGCATGTTGAGAAAGCTTGCTTCTGGGGGGTAGAAGCATTAGAAGCTTGAGGCTTCTAGAGATAGAAGTACTATAAGTACTTCTGGATAAAGTGGAAATGAAGAGCTTCTAGGGGTAGAAGCTTCAGAAGCACTTCTGGAGGCTGAGCCTCAGAAGGACTTTTGGAGAAACAAGCTTCAGAAGCTTGTTATTTCCTTTTGTAAAAAAAAGGTTCCAGGGGGATTCAAACCCTGGACCTTGTGGGAAAGGAAAGTTTTAAGGCGTGCTGGCTTTACCACTGGGGTGGATATACATCCATTGTTTTAACTTAAACTACAAATATATATTTTAAGTCCAGCTTCAGAAATTGAAAATTACACTTCATCTTCTTCACTGAGCAACGCGCGAACATGGCCATGGCTGAGATTTGAAGTTCTTCATTTCTTGATCAAATTTAAAAGTTCAAAATACAATTTTGTCTAAATTTTCATCACGATTTTGAACATGTATTTTGTTAACATTATTAATCAAAGATGAACACGAATTTTAACAACCCCAATTTAAACCCTAACTGAAAAAGTGATTAATTCTTTAAACTCAGTTGGTTTTAGTTTATATTAAAGATCCAGATAGCTTTAGTGATTGAATATCTACATTTTCCTTTTCAATTTTAAAGCTAAAAACGCATGAATGGAGGTATCTAAGTTTTGAAAACTCACCTCTTGGTATGAAATACCAGATCGAGTTTGGCTACTTCCAGATGCAAAGTAATGATTGATTAAGCTTCCTTGAACCTCACTGAGTGTATTATGCTACTATGTAAGCTCAAATAAGTCAATGTAAACAAATATTTAGTCTCATTATACTTTTGATTATCTAGTATATTTAAATATTAATTAAATAACTTATTTACATATGTTCAAATGATAAGGGCTTTTTAAGTAGACTAATCAGACTTTCGAAATGGCCCGACTCAAGTTGAAAAATAAGTTTTGTTATACCACATGTTAGACTTGGGCTTTGAATTTTTTAGCAAACCAGATTCAGACTTGATAAATCCTAACTCGGCTCCGTCTATTCTCATCCTTAGAGTTGTTCAAAAGAACCAAAGAGCTGTACCGAACCGAGGTTAAAATAACTGAACCATTAGTAATGGTTAGTGAGCCAAACTTATACACTATTAATGGTTGTAGAATTGAACCGTTAAGTAATTGACCAATCTCAAATTATTCCTGAACCGAACTGTTGTTACTTAAGTTTCAAAATTGAATTTTTTTAATTAAAAAAGTCAATTATCTCGAAAAACATAAAAGTTGAATTTTTTTGAAAATAAAAAAAATTCGACTTTTTTGAAAATCAAAAAGTCATTTTTTTCCAAAAATAAAAAAGTAGATTTTATGAAAATAAAAAAAAGTGAATTTTTGACAATCAAAATGTCAATTTTTTCGAAAAATAAAAAATTCAATTTTTCAAAATAAAAAAAGTCGATTTTTTCGAGACTCAAAAAGTCAATTTTTTTGAAAATTTAAAAATTCAATTTTTTCGAAAATCAAAAGGTCATTTTTTTCGAAAAATAAGAAAGTCGATTTTCCCAAAATAAGAAAGTCAGTTTTTTTTTCAAATATAAAAAAAGTCGGTTTTTAAAAAAAAAAATACAAAACCCGATTTTTTCTAAAACCAACAAGTCAATTTTTTTGAAAATAAAAAAATTGATTTTTTCCGAAAATTAAAATATCGAATTTTTCGAAAATCTTAAAAAAAATATATTAAATAGGTTTTTCTATTCGAACAAATTCAAAACCAAGTATAACGGTTTAGTTCTTTTAACAAATGATTCAATTTGTAATAAATTGATTTCTAATGGTTTGATACCGTTCGGAATTCTGAATCATTATACCAAACCAAAACTTTTGATTCAGTTCACTTCTAAAAAAATTGAAAATGTTCAATTCAATCTAAATAAATTTATATAACTTTTAATTCGGTTCAGTTCAATTTTCTAACAGAAATGTACCATGAATACTTCTGTTAAAATATATCAATAATTAAAATTAAAAATAGTGCTAGAATAAAATAATAATTTATTTTATTTTTTATTAAGTTAACTTATATTTACATCAATGAATAAGAGTAAATACTATTATTATGTTAATAATTATTATAAAATTATTTAAATTTATAAGAATTTGACCAAAACCAACAAATATTCATTTCAACTTTTAAACAAACAACTCAGCTAGTAAATACTCATTAAATAGTCAGTGAAATTCTTTTGACTATTTTTAACTTGGATACATCAGAATTGTAAAATAGTTAATAATTTTATTTTTATAAATAAAAATCCATTTAATATTATTATTATATAAAAAGTATTAGAAAACTACAAACAAAAATAATTTGTGGTTGTAACTTTAACAAATGTAATAATAGACAGACATTACTTTTTAAAAAAGTATAATAAAGTAAAATAATAATACTATTGTGATTACAATTAAAATATTAAAACTAAAAATTATAGATATTTTAAATAAATTACTTTTTAAAATATAATATAACCTTATAAAATTAAATTTTAAATGGAAACAGAGTATAAATAAATATTATATTTTATTGAATTTCAAAAAGAAGACCCAAAAAATAAATCTATGGGCCTAATTTTTAAAACCATTTTAAAGTAGTACGTAGTATTTGAAAAACTGGAAATTATTATTAATAACTTTAATGGTCATTTAATAATTATCTTATATAATTTTGAAATATATTCTTTAAGATTATAAAGTCAATATCTTTATCAAATATGTGAAGTGTAAACGAGTGGAAATGGACAAAAGGGACACTTTTTAATAGATTAAAAAAAGTGAATTTTCTTTATAAACGTGTGTATTTAATATATTAAAATTTAAATAATTAACTTTTATAAAGAATATATTTTTTTTTTAAATTTATAAAATATATTTTTGAAATATTCGTTAACAGGACACTATTATTATTATTATTATTATTATTATTATTATTATTATTATTATTATTATTATTATTATTATTATTATTATTATTATTTATAAGATTATAATATATAAAGATTTTTTTAATGTTGAGTATTTCAATTCGTGTATTGAATACACAATTTTTTAATGAAAATCTATCAATTTAAGGCTCTATTTGTTAAAATTAACTAGTAGTTGGGTAGTTGATCACTTGTAGTTGGTAGCTCATAACTTCTTTTTTTTTTTGACAAAAAACATCTCATTCATTAGAATAAAATTTGAGAATACAAACATGAACAAAGATATTGTGTTAGGACATTCCCCTAGCACAATTTAACAACAACACTACTAATTAAGCCGAACAAGTTTTGGGCAGCAAAAATCTTAAAGAAATTACAAACTAAAAGGGAGACACAAAACCAAATCCTTGATAGTTGGTAGTTAATAATTGGTAGCTGATAAATTAAATTGAGTGTTTGGTAAATTAACTGTTATACTAGCTGATAAATATAAAATGACATAAAAGGACATTCTTAATTAAGAAATTGATAGTTTTGATATATTTTTGTTAAAATAATAACGGTATGAATGGAAGAAAGAGTAACAAGTTAAAAGTTACAAGCTCAAAAGCTACTTAAAATAGCTTTTGAAAAAAAAGCTAAAAGTTAGTAAAAAAGATACAAATTAAAAGTTAAATGACAGTTATCAATCAGAACTAGGGTATGAATGGAAGAAAAAGTCTCAAGTTAAAAGTTACAAGCTCAAAAGCTACTTAAAATAGCTTTTGAAAAAAAAGCTAAAAGTTAATAAAAATTACAAATTAAAAGTTAAATGACAGTTATCAACCAGAACTTTTTTGTTAATATGAACTGAAAAACTAAAAGTTAAAAGCTCTTTTTTGTGTTATCAAACAAACCATAAGTCTTTAAAGAGTTCCTTTAGACTTTGTGAGTTTTGGAGGACAATGAAGAGGATGGATTTGAAAAGAGTACAAGGATTTGACGAGGGATTTGAAGGATTTTTTAAGAGCTTAGATAAATTATTCAAATATAATTTATATTGTCATAGTATTTCAAAAATTAAAAATATGTTAATGATAAATACTCTTTTATAATTTTTTAAAAATTAAAAAATTTCTATATTTTTAAAAGGGTTAAATAAGTTTTTGGTCCCTATAAATATTGAAGTTTCATTTTTAGTCCCTCCTGGATTTTGGCAACGGTTTTAGCTGGCTTTGACAACGGTTTTTTTGTAAAAACTATTGCCTAAAGGCAGGAAGGGACTAAAAATGAAAACTACAATATTTATAGGGATCAAAAACTTATTTAACCATTTTTAGAATTATCGTTTTTCGAAACCCACCATTCTCCTCCTCTCCAAAATGAAAAACAAAGTCTTAGAGCATGACAATTTTTTACAAAAATTTCAATTAATGGTCAATATAACACACGAATTTTAAAATTTTAAAATATTAAATAATATATTTTTAATTTTTTTTTTAAATCGGAAATAAATCTAGTATCCAAACACAAACTTAATGATGTTTCAGATATTACTCTATAAAAGCCGAACGATACAAGGAAAATAACACACAATCAAAATTTGATTCCTTGTTAATTTCTTGAAACTCTATTGCGACTATGAATAAGAAGAAGGTGAATCGTGCTCGTACAAAAATAAAGAAGATTGATTTAAAGAAGGTAAGAAAAATTGCAATTCCTTTTGATATTTCAACCATTGTTATAATTCCAGCACGTTTAATTCTATAAATTAAGTGTCTCATACCCCAAAATTTGCCCTCCTACTCCTCAAGACATTTCTCATGTCCATACTCAAGGATTCCTCAAGGGTTGACCAGACAAACCCTCTCCTAGACAATCAACCCAAACTAGGGTTTGACAATTCTCAGATCAAGATGGGTTCTCAGCACCTCCAATGGTCATCATGCCTCCTCACATGTTTCAATGAATCTCCATGACAAGATTCAAGCCTCACAGGTCAAATTTCCTCAGACAATTGCATAGATGGTTGAAAATCAGTTGTATTTGGCAAAAAGTCAACTGTGGTCAACATACAGTCAAACTTCATATTTTTTAGTCAACATCCTCATTTTGAAGTGACATTCATCATTTGATCAAGGGTTGATCATGATTCATCAAGAAAACTCAAGATTTGCTCAAAAGTCAAACTTTCCAAATTAGGGTTTTCTAGTGAAAAGTCAACTGAACTTTGACTGATCATAACTTCTTCATACTTTGTCAGAAATTTTTCCACCATCTCTCATTTTGAAGGAAATTCAATTCCCTACAACTTCATGTCTCACAAGAATGTTCAAAAAATGCTTCATTTGGAAGATATGGATCAAAACATTACAGGTCCTTTTCAAAGTCAACAAAAAGTCAACTTTTTGTAATGAATATTTATTGAGCATGGTAACTCCAATTGAGATGAAACCAAAGAGGTTGTTTAGAGGACATCTAGAGCTTCCTAAAAAGTCCAATAACATGCAAAAATGTGGAAAATTGAGCAAAATACACCTTGCACAAGTTGGGCATTTTTAAAGAAGTGCACCAAGAGAGATACTTATCAAAATCCAAAATTTTGCAAATGGGCCTAGTTTTTCTTCATTTAAACTTGTTCCTTAGACAATTTGGAACATCCAAGCCCAATGCCACGAACTTTAGCTTTATTTTTCTATTTAATTTGGATTTTATTCATTTAAATACAAATTAAATTAAAAAATAAGGTATAAAATCAAAATTAATTGCAAAATTGATTTTTCTCTCATTCTTGAGATCCAAGCAACTCATAAAAGCTGGCAAATTTCAAAATTATTATTGCTTTGGCAAGAATTTGATTAAAATTGATCAAAAAAGATAAGATTTGATTTTGTACAAAATCAAATAATTTTTGCATTGATTGATCATTATTTGTTCCTCAAATCAGCCCAAAATCCATCCACTATAAATGTACAATGCATACAACATGAACAAGAACAGAAAAATTGCTCAAAGAAACCCTAACCTAAGTAAAAAAAACCGTGCACTTGAAGCAACTGGCAGCCCTAGTTTTGCTTCGATTCAGCCAATTCCAAGCATTCCATTGCATTCCTTGAGGTCCCTGGAGTCGATTCAGACCTTTACATCTCTCAAAAACATCAAGAATCACGAAATCACGATTTGGTTTGTTCATACTTTTTCAAAATTCGAATTCTGTTTATCATGCATTTTTAACATGTTTTGATGTTCGTTTTGTGTTTAGAACAAAGTTTGCAAGCTTTCTGGATGATTTAATTGCATTTCCATGGCCTGAAACACGAATTACCATGATTAGGGTTTTCTGAACCAGTTTGGGGTTTCTCTAAATCGGTTAAATTGGACGAAACTGATGCCACCATTGTGTTTAGAATTCAATTTACAATCTATTCATGTACTCACAATCCATTTATACTGCTTGTATGGAGTTTTCGAAATTGCAGGGGCTGTAGCGTCGAACCAAGGCCAACGCTACCTTTCAAGAAATTCAAACGAAGAAGATGATGTTCTTCGCGCGTGATTTGAATTCCCAGAAATCAAGTTTGTTTAAAAACGCTTCATTTCATTTACTTGACACCAAGTGCGCGTTGGCCCAGTCGTTAAGGCATGGAAGCGTGACGTGTTGCCAAGAAGTCACCAGTTCGATCCCTGGCAAGACCATATATTTTTGCTTCTTTACAAACTAACATGTTTTTCCACTTTTCTTATTATTTTCTTTAATATTTTGCATCTAATTTAATTTATCTTCAATATTTTTTATCATGCATCTAAAAAACTCCAAAAATATTTTTCTTTTTGCATTATTATCAGAAAATGTTTATTTAATTTTTAGCATTAAAATTATTATTTTTGCATGCATATTTTATTTAATTGCTAATTAATCATTAAATTGCCTTTTAATTGCATTTAAATTATCAAATCAATTCAGAAAATTACCAAAAAATTATCTTATCATATTAATGTCATTCTTAACACAAAATCTTTTCTGATCCAAAAATATTTATTTTTACTAACATTTTCCTCTTATGCAATTTTCTCGTATTTTCCGATTATGTATCTGTTCACAGGTTGTAACGTTTCGGACGATTTTTCTGGTTTTTCTTTTTCAATTATGTAATTGCCTATGGGATGTAATAATTTAATTAGGACTTTTATTTTCCGCGCTCCTATTATGTAACTGCCCCAAAGCCATGTAATAGCGTAGGACTTTATCTTTCCGCAATTTATTTTCCGCACCCTATAAACTGCTAGTAATTAGGCGTGTATGGAAAGACAAAAATGAACGTAGATTACTACTAATTGCAAGATAACATATCTGAATTTGATACACTCTTTTCACACATGCACCCCTTAGGGTAATTCTCTCTCGTTGCCTTACGAATACAAATGGTCAAGTCCCTCGAGCGTAGAGGTATCCTAGCACCGTTGCCTTCAAAACAAATCATCATAGTCCCTTCGATACAAAGATCATAGACCTACGATGTCGCCTACGAATACATGATCTTGACCCTCGATTGTTGCCTACGAAAAGTGATGATCGTCCCTTCGAATGTGCTAGGATACTTCCTACAAGTTGCCTTCTATGACCATTCGATGTCCCTTCGAATGTCCCTTCTACATCCAACGAATGGGGTTACCTACCAACTAATGGTATGGATAGCACTATTCTAAAGGAACGTAAAATAACACGAAAACGACCAATTCTGAGTAGGTAATAAAGACTTTTAGTTGCTTGCTCTATCAAAATGCTTTTCACACCACACACTTTTGTCAAAGTTCAAACTCTTTCAAAAAAAACGAAACATTTCCGAACACTTTGTATACATTCCTACATGAATCATTACAAAGTCAAAGCGAAATGCCTTTTTCAAAAACATTTTTTGTCAAACACACAGAAAGCAATTTTAAAGATGATCTAAGAGCAACTAAGAGCCCGTAGATAACTACGGATGGAAAGGGGTGCTAATACCTTCCCTTTTCATAACCATTCTCCCGTACTCAGAATCTAACGAAGGTCTTTTTCTGTACTTTTTACCTTCCCTTAATTGGATAAAAGAAAAGTCGGTGGTGACTCTTGCTATTCGCAACATTTGCGATACAAAAACCTCAAAGTCAGTTCACCGTATTACATCGACGTTATTATTCGCCATGGTTTCATATCCCTTTCACTTCCAAGATTTGTTTTGAATGTATGAATAATATGGCCAAGTACAAAGCTTGTATCTTTGGGATCGAAGAAGCCATTGATTTGAGAATCAAAATATTGGAAGTATATGGGGATTCAACTCTGGTAATTAGCCAAATTAACGGAGATTGGGAGACTCGTCACCCTAATCTGATTTCGTACAGAGAGCATGTCTTGAAAATGATCTCATACTTTGATGAGATTACTTTCAATCATATTCCAAGAGAAGAGAATAACTTGGCAAACACATTGGCTACTCTGTCATCCATGTTTAAAGTTAAATGGGCTAATGAAGCCTCCTCTATCACCATCATGAGGTTGGATGAGCCAGCATTTTGTTATGAGATGGAAGAGGAAGTTGATGAAAAGCCTTGGTTTTATGATATCAAAAGGTATCTTGAGACTAAAGAATATCTAGAGGATGCTTCGATCACTGATAAGAAGACTTTGCGGAAGTACTCTGCCATGTTTTTCCTGAACAATGGTGTGTTGTATAAGAGGAATTATGATTCTCTTTTGCTCAGATGCGTGGATAGACACGAAGCAAGCAAAATTATAGCAGACGTAGTCAAAAAATACTTCGCATAAAATAGACCTGCTAAGTTGACTATCTCAGGTAGAAAAGGGTAGTCCCGACGAACCTGGTGAGAGGTTCGGGCAAAAGTTAGGGACAAGAAAGAGTGGCAGAGTGAAAAATAAGGACACCCACTAAGTTGGGCCCGTCAATGGGAAAATTAGGCAGAAAAGGGTATCCAGGTGGATCGAAAACCCGAAAGGGCGATGCAGGCAAAAAAGGGATTTAAAGCGAATGACTATGGTCTGTATTGCATGTGTGTTTCTTTACTCCATTATAATGGTTAACCTGGAAGGGTATGGAATCAGTCCAATTAGTTTGTCCAGAAAGCAGGATGGCTGAGGTGCTTTGAGGACATGGAGGGTTATAGCGAAGTCAGATTTGTTGAAATCCGTCGTTACATTGCCATTTATGTTTCTCCATGGCTTTGTAATGTATGCAATTACCTCTTTTTAGGAATTTCTTCTTGATGTAAACGCCTATTCATGGGCCGTGCAATCAATAAAATTTCAATTTTTTTATCCAAACTATGTTTCATTTTCTTTATTTTACTGATTTGTTTGCAAAAATACATCCGACATTTTTGATAAATTTTTGCATTTTTAAAATGTTGTTGCTACAATACATGATGTAAATTTTTGAAATTGCTTAAGATTTTGGGTGTTGGTGACGGTATCCAAAGTTCGCCACTCCGTGCTCGAAGATGTTGTTATGACTTACAACTTGCAGGTATGTGATGAGTTATCAGTGTGAGGGCCCTTTTCCCCAGTGAAGATTACATCTCAATCCAGGTTCATCCCCTGTTGAAGCCAATTCTCAAGCACAATTCATTTCCAGAAGGTCCTGATGGATTGATTTTTTTATCGGTGATTTGTGCTTTGACATATTGATATTGTCGTACTCCCCAATATAAGCCTTGATGTTGTTTGAGGCTTATCCCTAGTGAGGCCGATTCTCAAGCAGAATTCATTGCCAGAAGGGCTCGATGGGTTGACTAGTTCCCCAATGATGCACACTTCGACATATTGACATTATCATAATCCCCAGTGCAAGTTATGGGTACCGATCTCAGGTAAATCCCCGATGAGGTCATTGATACTTATTCTAGGATAAATTCCCCACTGAATGTACGTCGAATTCTAAAATCATCATTGATAGAAGGTTCTAGCCTTTATTCTCAAAGAAGATGGTGTTTGAACCATTGACTGAGGGTTAATATCCCCAGTGAGCATGCTTTGACAGATGGATTGTTGTTGTATTCTCTAGTGAACAGTGCCTTGCCCATCAAAGTTCCCAGTGTATAAAGTGCACCCTGGCTGATTGATTTTATTCCTCGGTGTAAGTCGCATTCTTTCGTTCGAGGTTCACCTTGAATATCATCAAGAGATATAATCTCGAAGAAGCCATCTTGAGACAAAAATATTTGTTTCCCTAGTGGAGTTGGATATCTGAATGTATTCCCCAATGTAGCTTTCTATCCGAATCAGATTTCTCTTTCCCAAGTGAAGATTAATCATTCATTTGCCGGTATTTCTACGCTGATGTGCATTCCTCATTCGAAGTCTCCCCAGTGTGGTATTGCTATTGAGATCTTTATTCTTGGAGACAAAAGTTGTTATGTTCTCCCCGATGGATTCTTGGTTGAAAGATTCATATCCCCGCGAAAGGATTGATCCACCGATGAAGTCTAATGCCATTTGATTTACTCGAGATGCTAATGATCACTCGCAGATGTTTGCGAATTTCCCCATGAAGTGGTGTTCCCCAATGAAGTTTCTTTCAGAATTCCCCGTAAAGTCTTCCAAATTCCCCAGTGAAAGTAGGAGAATTCTCTACAGAATTTTTTTTCTGTATCCTTAGTGAAGAGTAATAACTCTCTCCACAGAAAGTAAGATTGGTTTGAAGTCCAATTCGATTCTCCCCAAGTGAAGAACGCTTCCCATATTGGAATTGCAATTTATCTTTGCAATTGTTCTCCAAAATCCACTCCCTAGTGGTACCTCTCTCTTGGATGTTAATGGCTTCTTAGTAGCCGATCACCAATGTTATTACTTCTCATTTAATCGTTCAAGCATGCATTCATTACATTGCATCTACCTCAAATGCGTAGCATTCCGTTGATTGGGAGCATTACACCATGAAAATTCAAGTATGCATATTAAGTGTTTGTCAATTATGTGTACCCAGAAGAAATAAACAATCTCTGTGGTTTACCCTCAAGATTTTTCTCAATGGATTTTTGTTTCCCTATTTGCCACTTCAAACTAAACGTCTAATGAGAATCCATTCCCTCTCCAATGAGTCTTATGTGACGTATTTTACCTTATTCAGGTCAGGCCATGTCGCCTTTTTCCCAGTAAGTCCGCTTTCTTCCGGAGTTCTTCGTATTTCATGAGTTCACCTTCTCCCGGTGCTCTCTTTGGAAAGTCTCACCTTCTCCCTGCGCTCTTTCTATGGTTGGTTCGTCTTCTCCTGACGTCCTACCCTTTTGTCAAGTTCACCTTCACCCGGTGCTCATTTTCGAGAGTCTTGTCTTCTACTGACATCTCTCTTTGGTGTAGATTTCACCTTCTCCCAGTGATTTCTTCCCTAGTTTGTTCACCTTCACCCGGTGCTCCCTTTTAGAGTCTTGTCTTCTCCAACATTATCTTGGGTAAATTATCAACTTCTCCCGGTGGTCTTTTCTATGCAGGTACGCCTTCTCCCAGCGTTTCTTCTAGTTTTTCAGGTAATCATCTTCTCCCGATGTTTATCCTTAACGATTGAGTTCGCCTTCTCCCGGTGTTCTCTTCGAGAGTTTCGTCTTCACCCGACGTTTCTCTTTTGTTGAATTTCACCTTCTCCCGGTGATTTCCTCCTTTGGTTGGCTCGTCTTCTTCCGACGTCCAATTCTTTTGAAAAGGTTCACCTTCTCCTGGTGTTCTCTTTGAAAGATTCGTCTTCACTCGACGTTTCTTTTTTGGTTGAATTTCACCTTCTCCCGGTGATTCCCTCCTTCGGTTGGGTCGTCTTCTCCCGACGTCCAATTCATTTGTTGAGTTCGACTTCTCCCGGTGTTCTCTTTGAGAGTTTCGTCTTCACCCGACGTTTCTCATTGGTTGAATTTCCCCTTCTCCCGATTATTTTCTCCATTTGGTCCGCCTTCTCCCTACGTCCTTTCTATTGCTAATTTTCGTCTTTACCCGACGTTTCTTTTCAATGTTGATTTCACCTTCTCCTGGTAATTTCTTCCCTCGGTAAGATTTGTCTTCTCCCGACACTCCTTGTTCCTTTATAAGATTCGTCTTCACCCGAGGTTCTACTCATCTTTTGTGTAACTATACCCCTAGTAAGTCCGGTTTCTCCTGGAGATCTCTTACTGTTAGGACTCGTTGTCTTTCAGTATTTCTTTTCGATGTCGATTTCACCTTCTCCCAGTGACTTCATCCGTAATAAGCCCGCTTTCTCCTGGCGACCTTTGCTTTCATTTGGCTTACCTTCACCTAGTATGCTTTTTGTCAGATATAATGTAAAACCCAAAAATATAATAATTCTCCGCTCGTATTCAGAGTGTGGATTTTACGGTTCATTTAAGTATTCAATCATCTTCTACCTTGTTGGTTCGAAAGGCTTGCGCCAATCTCACCCCCCGGTCGAAGAAGATTGAATAGGGGCAGCTGTTGCACCCCAAAATTCGCCCTCTTTATTTTTTAATAAATAGTTGGCTTACACTTAATCAACCGGTGCATTACATACATATCATCTGTTCATTAACCATGGGATTGGGATTTTTCGATTGTGAGAGTTTACACAATTCAGGAGAAGCGTTTGATTCATAGAGGCTGAATATCTGAGGTTCCGTATTTCAAGTGTCATCTTAATATACAAGATGTGTGCATTCGGAAGTTTCTAATTATCTCTCGAGAACTAAGGTTTTGGAGTTCAGATTTCCTCTCATGTGGATATTGATTAAGGTTTTCGAGCTACGATGTGTTGTGGTCGAATATTTGAGCCCGAATTGATTCTCTGGTCTTCAATGAGTCTTGAAGTATTTGTATATGACTTATCGATCCGCGCGATTCATCAGAAAATCGAGAGCATTCGGATAAAAAACTTATTTGAGTGCGTATTTTGAAAAGTCAACAAATGTCAAAGTTTGACTGAGTGAAATTTCTGGTCAAAATTATTGTCAAAAGTCGACATTTGAGAAAATATGGTCATTTGTTGAGAAAAGTTGGAAGCATCGCGTGAAAATAAGATTTCTTGCAGCTTAAGTAATCTTGGACATAATAAAACTTTATGAACAAGAATCAAAACTTCTGACCTTTTTTCTTCCAGAAGTTCTAACCATCTTTCTTCCAGAACTTCGGACTCCCTTTCTTCTAGAAGTTCTGATATTCTTTCTTTCAGAACTTCTGATTTTCTTTCTTCCAGAACTTCTGATCATCTTTCTTCCAGAACTTCTGATCTTTTTTCTTTTAGAACTTCTGAGCTGCTTTCTTCCAGAAGTTATGATATTCTTTCTTTCAGAACTTCTGATCTTCTTTCTTCTAGAAGTTCTGATCTCCAATCTTCCAGAACTTATGATCATCTTTCTTTCATAAATTCGGATATTCTTTCTTCTAGAAGTTTTGATCTCCTTTCTTCTAGAAGTTCTCATATCCTTTCTTCTAGAAGTTCTGATATTCTTTCTTCTAGAAGTTTTGATCTCCTTTCTTCAAGAAGTTCTCATCTCCTTTCTTCTAGAAGTTCTGATCATCTTTCTTTCAGAAATTTTGATATTCTTTCTTCTAGAAGTTCTGATCTCCTTTCTTCTAGAAGTTCTCATCTCCTTTCTTCTAGAAGTTCTCATGGCCAATACTCTGACGAGGATGATAAGTACAAACAACTTGAAGACCGTCTGAATGCTGTGGAAAACCTGAAGATGTTCGGGCTGAATTTTGATGATCTGAGCCTCGTCCCTGGTGTTGTGATTCCTCCCAAGTTCAAAGTTCCCACTTTTGCTAAGTATGATGGCATGTCTTGCCCTAAGCTGCATTTGAAGTCCTATGTTCAGAAGATCAATCCCCACACTGATGACAGAAAGTTGTGGATGCATTATTTTCAAGAAAGTTTGTCCGGAACTCAGTTAGAGTGGTACTATCAGCTAGAGAATGACCTTATCCGTACTTGGAGTGACTTAGCTGATGCTTTCTACAGACAGTATGAGTACAATGCTGAATTGACACCCACTCGCATGCAACTACAGAGCATGTCTATGGGTCGTGACGAGAAGTTTAAAGAGTATGCTCGGAAGCAGAGAGATCTAGCAGGCAGAGTTCATCCACCCTTGTCCAATAGGGAGTTGGTTGATATGTTCATGGGGACACTGACAGGCCCATTCTTCAATCACTTGATTGGAAACTCTTCAGCCGGATTCACCGAGCTGATTTTGACAGGCGAGCGTATTGAAGCTGGTATCAAGAGTGGAAAGATTCAGATAGAGACATCTTCAAATGCCGCGAAGAGATCTTTTGGTGCTAAGAAAGAAGCTAATGCTGTGTATGGTCGAAAAGCCGAGCCAAGACCGACCGTGCTCAATCTGTGGGGCGTCGTGATCTCCAATCCTACATCAAGACAACCTCGGTGAGACAACGTGTGAGCGCCACGAAGGCGGTTCTGAAGATCAACATGCCTTTGTCGCAAGCCTTGCAACACATGTTGAAAGCGAGTTGATTACTTTGAGGATCCTCCTCGAATGTCAACACTTCCTCTCCGTACAATCCTAATGCTAAGTGTGCTTACCATTCCAATAGCCGGGACATAGTCTTGATGAATGTTGGGCTCAAGAACAAAATTCAAGATATGATTGAATCTAAGCATTGAATTTGATCCTCCTTGAGACTCGAATGTGATCAACGCGCCTATGCCTAATCATGACAAGGGTTCCAATGCTGTGGGAGACGATACTTATGTTTTCAACATAGATGACTTGACCATTCCTCTGATGACTGTTAAGAAGAATTTGCTACAAGCCGGTGTCAACCCAGGATGCCCAGAGAACTGTCGTTGGTGCCCATCCGCGCCTGATGGTTGTGCTTGGTTGAGAAGACGTGTTCAGTGCATGATGGATAACCGTGAGATACTATTTCTGAAGCCACCTGTGCAAAAGCTGTGTGAAGAAATGTCTAAGCTGAAGATCGATAATGCAAATGAAACAGTACCATCTGTATGGGATACCTTGGGGCAGCCAAGCGGAAAGTATGATTACATGGTAAAGTACACTGTTCCTGAGAGTTACAAGATTCCTATTGAAGACGTTAAGGCGACCGGATGGGGTGACGATTTCCCAGAAGATTATGCTGATGTTAACACAATAAGGATTTCCTCTGATGATCCTGTGCCTAGAGTGGCACCTCTCATCATCACTTCTCCAAGGCCAGTTCCGTATTCCTCAGATAAAGCTATTCCTTGGAATTATGGAGCTGATGTTTACTATCATGGCGTTAAGCAAGACTCTCTGACCATTGAAGATCTAACCATCGAAGCTACCATTCCTGACATTGACAGCATCACCGGATCTAGTAAGGTGACTAGAACCGGAAGGGTATTCTCTCGAGATATCTCTCCTCCAAAAGACCTGCGACTCCATTTCGCATTCCCTATTCAATCCATTCCCAAGCTAGAGGAAAGAACGGTGGCTCATCCCTCGGCCGAAGTACCAAAGGAAGTTCTTGAACACACCTCCAAACAAGAAATGGAGGAAATTCAAGATTATCAAAAGAGTGACTACAATGTTGTGGAGCAGTTGGGACAGACTCGTCCAAGATCTCTATGCTTGCTCGCTCTTGTGCTCGAGGCTCATGCTAACGCCTTGGTGAAGTTTCAAGAATGCTCACGTCGCAAGACACTACCAGACCAATTTGAAGTTTGTATTGCTACTGGCTGCCAACAACGGCCTAGGCTTCTCGATCTTGATTTGACTCGGAAAGAAACACAACAAAGCCTTGCACATCTGTTGAATGCAAGGGCACTACATTGTCTCATGTTTTAGTGGATACCGTTCGCTCTAAATATCCTACCGCTTTTGATCGACTTGATGTCGAAGGGTTGGTTCGAGACCCGGTGACATAATCATGAGAGCTTTTGATGGTTCTAAGCGAGCTGCTTGAGAGCTCACTCTGTTAAAGTCGGTTCCGGACTTTTGACTCCACCTTCTTTGTCATGGACATCCGTCCACCTATTCTTGCTTACTTGGACGCCCTTGGATACATGGGACGGTACATTACTTCTTACATCGAAACTAAAGTACCGGTAAAGGGAAGGTTGTTACATGTGCGGTGAAGAAGAGTATATGGTCATCATCTATCATTCGATACCTTGAGATGGAGCGTGAATTCTTTGAGACTCCTGTCAAGCTTTTGAAACAATCCCAGTCATGCCTTGACTCTCCTGTCACTCTGGTTACGCAAATTCCGCCTAGGATGGCTTCACCGAAAGATGCTCAAGCTGTTGAAGAAGGTAGTACTATTTGGGGACAGCTCACGATCTTCCTTTCAAATTTGACAAGGTTTAGGCTTCACTATCAATGGTCGAAGATGATACGCCATGACGCCGACCAACTTCCTTTCCGCATCGGCCAGTGGAATCCATGCTATAGAAGACGGCGACAACGACTTCGACATCGCAAGTGGAGCTTCCACCTCCGGATCGTGGGCTCGACAATTGGAAGATCAAGACGTCATACCAATCTCCTTTAGTCGAGTAATTGCTCTTGTTTTGTTTTGCTTTTCGTATTTCTTTATGTTTTGAACAATAAACTTTGAAAGCCTAATGCCTTGCCGGGCATCATGGCTCGTTCTGAGGTTATTATCGTCGTTTGCGTATTTTCATTCAATAAATCGTTGGACTTTTGCATTCAATTGTTTGTTTTCTTTCTTTTACTTTATCACCCCTTCAAAAGCTATGTGTTTCTTACACCCACCCACGTGATACAACGCGAATCACTCCGAATCTCGTTAATAACAACTATGCTATTGCTAAATATGACTTGATAATCCGATCTACCAAGCCAAGACGAAAGTGAGGAAGATTGTGAAGTGCCGGAGAACTTGCGCTACAACAGGAAGAGCGAGTTATCACCACACGAAGAGCAAGTTGAGGTTGTGAATTTGGGTACTAACGAAGAAAAGAGATCAAGATAGGCGGGTCTTGAAGCAGTGTTAAAGAAAGGTTGGTTCGGATGCTACGAGACTACATTGAGGTTTTTGCTTGGTCATACGAAGACATGCAGGTTGGACATTGATATTGTAGTGCACGATTGCCAACAAAGAAGGTTTTCTCAAGAAAGGAAGGTTCGTCGCATCGTCCGAGATGTCGAGAAAATCAAAGAAGTTATGAAGCGATTCCGGTTTCTTAGTCACCTCTTATCCCATGGGTTGCTAATGTGGTACCCGTACCTAAGAAGGATGGCAAGGTACGAATGTGTGTGGATTACGAGACCGAACAAAGCGAGTCCGAAAGACGATTTCCCACTTCCTCATATTGATGTTCGTTGACAACACCGCTCGGCATAAGGTTTTCTCCTTCATGGATGGTTTCTCGGTTACAATCGATTAAAATGGCCCCAAGACATGGAAAAGACTACTTTTGTTACTGGGGCACTTTCGCTACAAGGTTATGTTCGGACTAAAGAACTGGCGCCACTTATCGGCTATGGTAACATTGTTTCATGACATGATTCATCACGAGATAGAGGTCTATGTTGACGACATGATAGCTCGGTCACATCCTGAAGAAGAACATCTTGATCACTTGCAGAAACTGTTTGACAGGTTAAAGAAGTACAGGTTGAGACTTAATCCTAACAAGTGCACCTTTGGAGTCAGATCCGGAAAACTCCTAGGGTTTGTTGTCAGTGGTAAAGGTATTGAAGTTGACCCGCCAAGGTTAAAGCTATTCAAGAGATGCCAGCTCCCCGCACCGAGAAGGAAGTCAGAGGTTTCTTGGGCCGATTGAATTACATTGCCAGATTCATTGCACATCTAACTGCTACCTGTGAGCCGATCTTTAAGTTACTAAAGAAAGATCAAGTAGTGGAGTGGAATGACGATTGCCAGATCGCTTTTGACAAAATCAAGGAGTACCTTCAGAATCCTCCTATCCTGATGCCACCTGCCAAAGGAAGAGCTCTTATCATGTACTTGACAGTGCTAGAGAATTCAATGGGGTGTGTGTTGGGGAAACATGACGAGTCTGGTCGAAAAGAGCATGCAATATACTACCTTAGCAAAAAGTTTACCAACTGTGAAACAAGATACTCACAGCTTGAGAAAACTTGCAACGCTTTTGGGCTCGCCGACTAAGACAGTATATGTTGACCCACACTACCTTGTTGATTTCTAAGATGGATCCAATAAAATACATATTTGAGAAACCAGCTCTCTCCGGAAGAATAGCAAGATGGCAAATGATCTTGACCGAATACAACATCCAATACACTTCTCAGAAAGCGATCAAAGGAAGTGTGGTGGCCGATCATTTGGCTCACCAAGCCGTAGATGACTATCAGTCTATGCAGTTTGAATTTCCAGATGAAGATGTTCTACTAGTTACAGATTGTGAAGAACCAGGCCTAGACGAAGGACCTGAACAAGGATCCCGATGGACCATGGTCTTTGATGGAGCCTCAAACGCACTTGGCAATGGCATTGGCGCCATCATTACATCCCCTACAGGAGGACATACTCCTTTCACCGCCAGATTATGTTTCAGTTGCACTAATAACATGGCCGAATACGAAGCGTGCATCATGGGTATTAAAGCTGCTATTGATTTAAGAATCAAGTTCTTACAAGTGTATGGAGACTCAGCTTTGGTGATCAGTCAGATTAAGGGCGAGTGGGATACGAAGCATCCAAACCTCATTCCGTATCGAGAGCATGTTCTGAGTTTGATTCCCTACTTCGAAGAGATTACTTTCAATCATATTCCGCGAGAAGAGAATCAGTTGGCAGACGCATTGGCTACTATGTCGTCTATGTTCAAAGTCAGATGGGACAACGAGGCACCCCAGATCATCATTGAGAAGTTTGACGAACCAGCGTATTGCTACGAACTTGATACAGAAGAAAAACCTTGGTACTATGACGTGAAGAGGTATCTTGAGACTCAGGAGTATCCCGCAGGGGCATCTGTTAATGATAAGAAGTTCATGAGAAGATTTGCATCCAAATTCTTCCTCAGCAACGACATCTTATACAAACGCAACCACGATCTGTGCTTACTCCGCTGTGTAGACCAGAAAACAGCAGTACGTATCATGGAAGAGTTACACGAAGGCGCATTTGGTACCCATTCCAGTGGACATACCATGGCTAAGAAGATTTTGAGAACAGGTTACTATTGGTCCACCATGGAAGCTGATTGTCACCGCTATGCTCGATCTTGTCACAAGTGCGGTTATGCCGACAAAGTACACGTACCTCGAGTACCTCTGAATGTTTTAACAGCTCCTTGGCCTTTCGCAATGTGGGGCATTGACATGATTGGAGAAATTAAGCCCACAGCTTCCAACGGACATCGTTTCATCCTTGTGGCAATCGATTACTTTACCAAGTGGGTAGAAGCAGCCTCGTTTGCATCAGTTACTAAGAATGTTGTGGCTCGTTTCATCAAGCATAATCTTATCTGTCGATATCGCACTCCTGAAAGAATTATCACAGATAACGGTTCCAATCTCAACAATAAAATGATCACCGAACTCTGCACGCAGTTTGAGATCAAACATCACAATTCTTCTCCATACCGACCTAAGATGAATGGCGCAGTGGAAGCCGCCAACAAAAACATTAAGAAGATTATACAGAAGATGACAGTGACTTACAAGGATTGGCATGAGATGTTACCATTTGCTCTTCATGGTTATCGCACCAAAGACGGACATCCAGGGCAACCCCTTCTCTCGTATCGGAATGGAAGCCGTCTTACCCATCGAGGTTCGGATACCCTCAACCGAGTCCTCCGCGAGTTAGGCGAAGGCGATTGGGTCAGACTCGCCTTGACCGATTAACTTGATTGATGAGAACGACTCGCGTCCATCCGCCATGGACAGATTTATCGAAGCGAATGATCGAGCATTTAACAAGAAGGTCAAGCACCGAGTCTACCAAGTCGGTGATCTAGTAGTCAAGCGCATCATTCTTCCACAAGGTGATCCTGTGGGCAAATGGACTCCCACCTATGAGGGACCGTTTGTAGTCAAGACGATTTTCCGGAGCTATGATACTTAGCACCATGGATGGTGAAGACTTCCCACACCGTGAACGCAAACATAGTAAAAAATACTACGCATGAATAGACCCGCTAGGTCGATGACCTAGGCAAAAATAAGAGCATCTGGCGAACCAAAAGGTTCGGGCAAAAGTTAAGGATATATAAAAAATGTACACGGCAAGTCGAAAACACGAAAAGGCGGCTTGGGCAAAAAGGTATCGGTGAAAACCCGAAAGGGCGGTCTAGGCAAAAGTTAGGGATTCAAGCGTACGACTATGTCTCTTCGGATCACCCTTCACTACTATCAGCATTCAAGGTTCAAATGGCGAAGATCGGTCTACTCACTTTCTCGGCAAGGAGATGAGATAGTTGAAATATATGAGTACTAGCATAGTTGGAACTTAACGAGATTGTTTCCATAGCTTTTTGTGTATAAACTACTTGGCCATACGCCACCTTTCAAATAAACGCAGCTTCTTTCTCTTTATAATTTCATTGTTGTTATTTGCAATAAGTCCAACGCTTGTTTTGAATGATTATATGCATTTGACAATAAGAATCTAATCGCAAACATACGAAAAGTGAACATACAAAAGTGCTTACTACAGCTCCGGAATTGGGACGACGAAAGTCACCAAAACATTCCCAGAGCATGATCCCTACAAAGGTATCACTCACAACACAACTTCCCATGAGCAAAAGGGAATCCGAGCCGCAATTCCACTCAACTAAGTAAAGTTACATCAGTCTCAGCGGTAACACCTCACCCCAGTCAAGGTATTTATCCCATGGATATCTCTCGATCTTTTCCTTTCTCCCAACAGCAGATCGGACCGAAACTTGGTCGATAGTGCATCGGAGGAACCTACATCTTCACCAGCCCAAAGATTACGACGGGTTCTGACTCCTCAACCTGGTCTCCGGAAACTATCAAATGCTCTCCGAGATCTACACTCATAATCCCCAGCCTCCTAAATTTCCTTAGCGGGACCTACATACAAGGTTCCCAACGGATCGCCTCCGATTCTCCTCGGCAGAGTCATATGAGATCTCCAACAACGAGCCTCTCAATCTCTACCTTCCTCAACAATATCTAGGCCCAAGACTTGGTCGATAGTGCATCGGAGGAATCCGGGATATCTTTCTTCTCCTTCAAAAGCGGGTTCTCACCTACTCGGATCCCTAAACAGAGTCGAAATCCTCAAAGTAACATCCGCATCTTCTTCAAGATGGATATGTTTTGAAATACCACAACATCTATCATTCATACATTACTCATAAAGTCATAATTCATGCATATGTCATTCATATACACATCATGCATCATACTGCGTAAAACTAACAAATATTCTATCAAAGTTTCTCTTGTTTTCTCCAAAAGGCAGTATGATCCTTGATCAATGGTCCAGATTAAGCCCGAATCGACGGAAAACTATCGAAAGACCACCCTTGGTTGTCCCCGACGGTCCAGATTAAGCCCGAATCGATGGGAAAACTATCGAAAGACCGCCTTGGTTGTCCTCCGACGATGGTCCAGATTAAGCCCCGAATCGACGGAAAACTATCCGAAAGACCGCCTCGGTTATCCTCCGATAACAGAAATGGATCAACACCGATGCACAACAGGAAGCTATCCACATTTGGCCAACTACAACCTCCCTCGAGTAATCGACAAAGATTTATTCTGATTCTTGATTTTCAACAGCGACTACAGAGTCTGGCGTACGACTCAGTTGCCTTGGATGGCATCTTAAGCCCATCTCCGACTACTTATCAATTGCTTCACTTTCGAATCTGCATATATGGTTAAAAATCAATGCAAACCAAGTAACTTCATTCAAAGATGAACACGAAGTCTAACGTACGACTCCCTCCAGATGGCATCTTAAGCCCATCTCCATGCTCCTTCCAGAAACGATTACAGAGCCTAGCGAATGGCTCACTCCCCAGCATCGATCTTTCCAGATGGCATCTTAAGCCCATCCCCGTCAATTCCCTTATCGACATTCTCGAGTCTAGCGTACGACTCATCCCCCAGCGAAGTATCCAGCTTCTCCAAATGGCATCTGTAAGCCCATTCCCGCATCATCAGCCAACAGCGAGTGCAAATTTTCAGGTGTACTCGAGTGTTCAATCATCTTCTACCTCCAGGTCACGAAAGACAAGCGTGTCAATCTAACCCTCCAGTACAAGAAGATTGAACAGGGGCAGCTGTCATACCCCAAAATTTTCCCTCCATCTACTCAAGAGATTTCATACATCTATACTCAAGGATTCCTCAAGAGTTGATCAGACAAACTCTCTCCTAGACAATCAACCCAAACTAGGGTTTGGTATCCCTCAGGTCAAGATGGGCTTCCAACATCTCCAATGGTCTTCATGCCTCCTCATATGTTTCAAAGATTCTCCATGTCAAGTTTCAAGCCTTACAAGTCAAGTTTCCTCAGACAATTGCTCGATGGTTGAAAATCGGTTGTATTGGACAAAAGTCAATGGTCAACATACGTCAAACTTCATGATTTTGGGTCAACATCCTCATTTTGAAGTTACATTCATCATTTGATCAAGGGTTGATCATGATTCATCAAGAAAACTCAAGATTTGCTCAAAAGTCAAACTTTCTAAATTAGGGTTTCTAGATGAAAAGTCAACTAAACTTTGACTGATCATAACTTTCTCATACTTTCTCAAAATTTTTTCCACCACCTCTTGTTTTGAAGGAAATTCAATTCTCTACAACTTCATGTCTCACAAGAATGTCCAAAAAATGCTTCATTTGAGAGGTATGGCTCAAAACATTATAGGTCATTTTCAAAGTCAACAAAAAAGTCAACTTTTTGTTTTGAAGATATATTGAGCATGGAAACTCCAATTGAGATGAGACCAAAATGGTTGGTTAGAGGACTCTTAGAGCTTTCCAAAAAGTCTAAGAAAACTCAAAAATGTGGAAAGTTGAGCAAGATACACCATTCACAAGTTGGGCAATTTTGAAGAAGTGCACAAAGAGAGATACTTCTAAAAATCAAATTTCTTGCAAATGGGCTTGCTTTTTCTTCATCCAAACTTATTCCTCATACAATTAGGAATATCCAAGCCCAATGCCATGAATTTTTATTTTATTTTTCTATTTAATTTGGAATTTATTCATTTAAATACAAATTAAATTTTAAAATAAAGTATAAAATTAAAAATTAATTGCAAGATTGATTTTATTCTTTCCTTGAGACTCAAGTAACTCACCAAGGCCAGCAATTTTCGAAATTAGATCAAATATGGCAAGATTGGATTAGAAATTAATCAAATTTTGAAAATTTGATTTTATACAAAAATCAAATTTGATTTTCATTGAATGTTGATTGATTCTTACCAAAAACAATGCCAAATCCTTCCAGTACTTATACATGATGCATACCACACGAAAGAGAACAGAAAGATTGCTCTAAGAACCCTAACCTAAAAGCAAAAAAACCGTGGCAAACAAGCAAGTGTCAATCATACTTCCAGCCGTTTTCAATCGTTTTTGAGGATTCCATTGCATTCCTTGAGGTCTTTAGAGTCGATCCAGACTCTTACATCATTCAAAACCATCAAGAATTCATCAAACACGATTTCGGTTTGTCAAGTTTCTTTCAAAATCGATTTTCATCATTCATGCATTATTAACCTGTTTTGATTGTTTGTTCATGTTTAGAATCAAGTTTGCAAGCGATCTGGGCAAGCCAATCGTGTTTCCATGGCCTGAATCGGGATATACCATAGCTAGGGTTTCTGAGCTCGAATTAGGGCTTTGTTTAAATGGAAAAATTGGACCATGAGGCCTATACTATCGTGTTCGGAATGATCCCAGGAATCAAACCATGCCTTTAGAATTCATTTATATTGTGTATGCTGTGTTTTTGATTTTGCCAGGGTCTGTAGCGTCGAGCAAAAGCCGACGCTATCTTTCAAAAATTCAAAAGGTTGAAGACGATGGATGGCGCGAAGACGAGGCAAGTCAGGAAGCGACGCGTGTTTTCTTCCACTCACTCCGTTTCCAAACAGTGAAGCACGCTAGCTCAGTTGGTCAAGGCATGTGGATTTAAGATTTCGCCCCAGGGTCACGAGTTCGATCCCTTCAGGGACCGGTTTTGCCATCCTTTTTCCACAAACTCAATTTTCTTCATATTTCCATATATTTTAATATTTTGCATTATTTTTGATTCTTTTCATATTTTTATTTCTGCATTTAAAAATCATCAAAAATAATTTTCCTTTTACATTTGTTTTCATAAAATCTTTATTTAATTTAATAAATTAAAAAATATAATTTTGCATGCATATTTATTTTTATTCATAATTTTGCATTTAAATCACTTTTAATTCATTCTAAATTATTAAATTGCATCTAAAAAATCCCAAAAAAATTATTTTAGCATATTTATCTTATTTCCAGCATGTCATATTTTTCTCATATAAAAATTTGCATTTTTCTAACATTTTTTCTCTTGTTCGATTCATATCGTATTTTCCGATTTCTCATTCCTTTACAGGTTGACTCGATTCAGACGTTTCTTTCTTTATCATTTTATTTTTTTTTCAATAATGTAACTGTCTATGGGATGTAATAGTTTAAATTAGGATCTTTTATTTTCCGCAAGTTTAAATTATGTATCTGCCCCAAAGCCATGTAATAGCGTAGGATTTACCTTTCCGCACCTTTACATTCCGCATTTTAATTTTCGCACCCTATCAACTGCTAGTAACTAGGCGTGTATGGCAAGATAATAATGAACTTAGCCCGCTAATTTTCAAGATAAAATATCCGAAATCAACACACTCCTTTCACACACGCACCCCTTAGGGTAATTCTCTCTCGTTGCCTTTGCGAATCCAAAATGGTCATGTCCCTCGAACGTAGAGGTATTCTAGCACCGTTGCCTTCCAAACAAATCATCATAGTCCCTTCGATACAAAGATCATAAGACCCACGATGTCGCCTCCGAATACATGATCTTGACCCTCGATTGTCGCCTACGAAAAATGATGATAGTCCCTTCGAATGTGCTAGGATACTTCCTACAAGTTGCCTTCTATGACCATCCGATGTCCCTTCGAATGTCCCGCTTACATCCAACGAATGGAGCTACCTATTAACTAATGGTACGGCTAGCGCCATTCTAAAGGAACGTAGAAGTACGAAAACGATCAATTCTAAGTGGGTAAATAAGTCTTTTAGTTGCTTGCTCTAAACCAAATACTTTTCACACCTCACACTTTTGTCAAAGTTCAAACTCTTTTCAAAAACGAAACATTTCCGAACACTTTGTATACACTCCTACATGAGTCATTACAAAGTCAAAGCGAAATGCCCTTTTCAACAACATTTTTGTCAAACACACAGAAAGCACAATTTTAAAGTGATCTAAGAGCAACTAAGAGCCCGTAGATAACTACGGATGGAAAGGGGTGCTAATACCTTCCCTTTTCATAACCTTCTCCCTTACTCAGAATCTAAAGAAGGTCTTTTTCTGTACTTTTACCTTCCCTTAATTGGATAAAAATAAAAGTCGGTGGCGACTCTTGCTATCCGCACATTTGCGATACAAACACCTAAAAAGTCAGTTCACCGTATCACAGATCATCGCGACCGTTAGACGTATAACTAAACGGTCAACATGATGGCTACGTTAGCGTGACACTTTGGTTGTCCCGATACTCTTCATTTCCAAGTTGAAGATAGTATTTGGCTTCTGCGTGGTGTCATCAAGCGCTAACTAAACTTTTAGAACCTTAATTGACCCATCTTGGCCATTAGAAGGTAGTGAGATGGCCGGCTTTGGTGTAGACCGAGGTTGGTTGATACTCGATGCTACGCTCATTGAGATCAGACTTTTGGGATATTTTCGATCGACCACTTGGCCGTCGTATTGAAATAAACGCCTATGAGAAAGATCTATGATGTGAGATTCCTAGAACCCGGTTACTATTATAGGACAGGATGAACCAACTCAAACTTTTGGTGGGGTAATCACCTATACCTCGTGCAAGCCTTAACCCTAGGCTCATTGTGTGAATTGTTTGTGTGTGCTAAACATGACATCATGACATCATTTGCATTGCATATCATTTCTAACTATTTCAAGGACCTAGGGATTTATCTTTGCTCTGTTTTGTAGGGTATTATGGCTTCTAGAAAGACTATCCGAATCAACTTCATGGGTATACCTTCTCAGCTCAAAGAATTGGTTTCAGAAATTCCCGACCATGCTCAGTTCATCAAAAGACATGGTTATCTACTTGATTTGGTTATCTCCGGTTTTGAAGAAGATATGATGCATGTCCTATTCCAGTTCTTCGATCCGAAACACCATTGCTTTACATTCCCAGATTATCAGTTGGTTCCTACCTTGGAAGAGTTCTCTAAGCTACTTGGGATACCTATTCTTGACCAAATGCCATTCACCGGTTTGGAAAAGGTTCCTAAGTACGAAGACATTGCATCCGCCTTACATCTTAAGCGCTCAGACATTGAAGCCAATTGGGAAACTAGAAGTGGAGTTAAGGGTTTACTTTCCAAGTTCCTAATTAAGAAAGCCCGAGAATTCCTCAAAGTTATGAGTTTCCATGCATTTGAAAACATTGTGGCCTTGTTAATTTATGGTTTGGTTCTATTTCCTAACTCGGATCAATTCATAGATGTCCACGCCATCAAGTTGTTTCTTACCCGCAATCCTGTGCCTACTTTACTTGGAGACATCCTACATTCTCTCCACACTCGTACTACTAAGAGACAAGGAACTCTCATGTGTTGTGTCCCGTTACTTTCCAGGTGGTTTATTTCGCACCTTCCTCCATCAGTTTTGAAGAATGAACAAAGGTTGAGATGGTCTCAAAGACTAATGTCACTCTCTCATTCAGATATCCGTTGGAGCCTTTTCTCTCAAAAGGACTTCACATTCATCGAGCGTTGTGGAGAATTCCCTAATGTACCGCTACTTGGTATAACGGGAGGTATCACTTACAACCCCTCTTTAGCTCTACGTCAGTTTGGTTTTGCTCGAAAAGATGGTCCACATGATATGCTTCTCCAAGATGTTGTGTTCGACTACAACCACGATCTCCAGAATTACCGACGAAGGTTCATACACGCTTGGGGCATGGTAAAGAAGACTGATACCAAGACTTTGGGGCACCCGAACTCCATTCCTTGGGAACCTTACCTCAAACGGGTGAGAGCTCGAGCTCAAAACCTCATGATGCCATTCACGCCTATTCTACCAGTAATTATGGAACCTGTTGCTATGGGTGACGTACCCTATACCGTTCTCTATCCCGATATGCCTACTGATTTTGAAGACTTGAAGAGATCCTGGATTCAGCTTAAAGAAGAGAGGGATACCTTTGAAGCTCAGTGCTATGCAAGTGAGAAGAAAGTGCTAGAGTTGACCAAGCTACTTCACGAGGAGCGAAACATCAACGCTTACCTCGGCACCAAGAGGAAGCGCCCATGGGAGACTTAGAGCTTTAGGATGTTTATGTTTTTCTTTTAATTGTTTTGAACTATCTCTTGTACTTAAAAAGAAAAAAGAATAATAAAAAGAGTACTAATAAATGTTTGTTCATTGCTTGTCTAACAAATTTAAATCTCTAAGGTCCTTGAAAACATTGCATTGCATTCGCATAAACATTGCATATCATAGCATAACATTGCATCACAGGTACATTGAAGATTGGTTTTCTCATTTGCTCGCTATTTATTTTAGCGTAAATGGAACAGTCAAAGATCTTGAGCTCGAATGCTCGGTTTAGATGTTTACAGCTTGGTCCAAGGCCAAGAAGATCGAAGAAGCTCATCAACAGAAAGAAGAAGGTTGTTGGTCTCCTCAACATGGGCAGACGCTACAAAGGTGGTCCTAAGAGGGTCAGTCGGATAGAACTCTCAGAAGGAAGTGTCAAGACTGAACAAAGTAACAAAGGTAATGGTGAAGGCAGTCGGCTGAGCTTGAGAAGAACTATGATGATGGCCAATACTCGCGAGGATGATAAGTACAAACAACTTGAAGACCGTCTGAATGCTGTGGAAAACCTGAAGATGTCCGGGCTGAATTTTGATGATCTGAGCCTCGTCCCTGGTGTTGTGATTCCTCCCAAGTTCAAAGTTCCCACTTTTGCTAAGTATGATGGCATGTCTTGCCCTAAGCTGCATTTGAAGTCCTATGTTCAGAAGATCAATCCCCACACTGATGACAGAAAGTTGTGGATGCATTATTTTCAAGAAAGTTTGTCCGAAACTCAGTTAGAGTGGTACTATCAGCTAGAGAATGACCGTATCCGTACTTGGAGTGACTTAGCTGATGCTTTCTACAGACAGTATGAGTACAATGCTGAATTGACACCCACTCGCATGCAACTACAGAGCATGTCTATGGGTCGTGACGAGAAGTTCAAAGAGTATGCTCAGAAGTGGAGAGATCTAGCAGGCAGAGTTCAGCCACCCTTGTCCAATAGGGAGTTGGTTGATATGTTCATGGGGACACTGACAGGCCCATTCTTCAATCACCGATTGAAACTCTTCACCGGATTCACCGCTGATTTTTGAGCGTATTGAAGCTGGTATCAAGAGTGGAAAGATTCAGATAGAGACATCTTCAAATGCCGCGAAGAGATCTTTTGGTGCTAAGAAAGAAGTTAATGCTGTGTATGGTCAGAAAAGCCGAGCCAAGACCGACCGTGCTCAATCTGTGGGGCGCGTGATCTCCAATCCTACATCAAGACAACCTCGGCGAGACAAGAAAGCGCCGCGAAGACAGTTAAGATCAACATGCCTTTGTCGCAAGCCTTGCAACACATGTTGAAAGCGAGTTGATTACTTTGAGGATCCTCCTCGAATGTCAACACTTCCTCTCCAGTACAATCCTAATGCTAAGTGTGCTTACCATTCCAATAGCCCGTGACATAGTCTTGATGAATGTTGGGCTCAAGAACAAAATTCAAGATATGATTGAATCTAAGCGATTGAATTTGATCCTCCGCTGAGACCGAATCGATCAACGCGCCTATGCCTAATCATGACAAGGGTTCCAATCTGTGGAGACGATACTTATGTTTTCAACATAGATGACTTGACCATTCCTCCGATGGATTAAGAAGAATTTGCTACAAGCGGTGTCAACCAGATGCCCGAGGCTCGTTGGTGCCCATCCGCCGATGGTTGTGCTTGGTTGAGAAGACGTGTTCGTGCATGATGGATAACCGTGAGATACTATTTCAAGCCACATGCAAAAGGTGTGAAGAAATGTCTAAGTCAAGATCGATAATGCAAATGAAACAGTACCATCTGTGGGATACCTTGGGGCAGCCAAGCGGAAAGTATGATTACATGGTAAAGTACACTTCTGAGAGTTACAAGATTCCTATTGAAGACGTTAAGGCCGGATGGGGTGACGATTTCCCGAAGATTATCCGATGTTAACACAATAAGGATTTCCTCTGCGATCCGTGCCTGAGTGGCACCTCTCATCATCACTTCTCCAAGGCGTTCCATATTCCTCGATAAAGCTATTCCTTGGAATTATGGGTGATGTTTACTATCATGGCGTTAAGCAAGACTCTCTGACCATTGAAGATCTAACCATCGAAGCTACCATTCCTGACATTGACAGCATCACCGGATCTAGTAAGGTGACTAGAACCGGAAGGGTATTCTCTCCAGATATCTCTCCTCCAAAAGACACCGCGACTCCAGCTCGCATTCCAACTATTCAATCCATTCCCCAAGCTAGAGGGAAAGAACCAGTGGCTCATCCTGCTCAGCCAGAAGTACCAAAGGAAGTTACTGAAGACACCTCTGAAGCAACTCGTTTTTTTTTTCAAAAAATCTTTTAAATTTTTTTTCAAAAAATAGTGAAATCGCCACCTAATTTTATTTGTTCTAGAAAGAACGGGGAAATATAGATAAAACCCACGAGAAAAATGGATAAGACGGTCTACGAAATTAAGAGATATAGGTTCGGGAGTTGGTTATGCAAGGGGAAGGTATTAGCACCCCTTACATCCATCGTACTCGATGGTACCCATTTAGTTCAAAGTGTGGTTGTGTGTTAGTGTAAAAATTTTACGATCTTCTAAGGTTTAAAAGGATAAAGAAAGAGAGAAGAAATGTTTTTATTATTTTTGAGTTTGACACGGTTTTGAAACCGTGTGCCTACGTATTCCCTCGTGCAATGGGAAAGTCAAAACTCCGTAGTTCTTCTAGAAAATAATTGTTTGTTGATTGATTTTAAATGAAAAGACAAGTCGTCATTTTTAAAGGAGAAGACTCGTCTAACGTCCACAAGGTGTGATAAAGAATAAAGGACTACGCGCCAACATGAGTGAGGGTTTGAGAACACCTCTAGTACTCAAGTGGAGAAGTCAAAACCTTGGGAATAGAGGAAGAAGCATCTCATTTATAAATGAATCATGTCTAATCTTGAAAAAGGGTTTAAAGGTAAAAGGTGCTTAGAGCGCACAAAAGTTATTGAATGTGTTGGAGTTGATTTTAAATTGTGGATGACAAGTACCAAAACGTTGGGCTATCCTCTAACGATTCAATACTCGAGATTGGTGATTGAGGTCAACCGATCATCTCTCATCCAAAATCTTTATTATGAAAAGAGTGAGGTGAAACAAAGTTCACTTTTATTAAGTGTATGGAATAATGTATTTAAGTCATTGGGTTACCCTCTAATGGCCCAAATACTTTACATTTTAATTAAATCGTTGGGATATCCTCTAACAATTTAATTAAATACCATAGCACTATTTTTTGTTTAGAACATGGATTGAAAATAACTCGACGTTGGATCGAGGTTTGAGAAGAAGACTCGAGTTCACTTTTATCAAGTGTATGGAATAAAGTATTTAAGTCATTGGGTTACCCTCTAATGGCCCAAATACTTTACATTTTAATTAAATCGTCGGGTTGTCCTCTAACGATTTACTTAAATACCATAGCACTATGTTTTTTTTTTGTAGAAATTCATTTTTGAAAATAACTCGACGTTGGATTGAGGTTTGAGAAGAAGACTCGACGTTGGGTCGAATTTTATTGAAAGTGTTTTAAATGCTTGGTGAATGGAGAAAGAATAGGATCGAGATAATTGTAAATAACAAATAAAATCGACAAAGCCCATACAAGGTGGCCAACCTAAATATAAAATAATTAAATTACATGTGTACTAGCAAAGTGGGCTAGTCTACTAAGACGACCAATTGGAACAATTGATCGAAATAGGCTCACTGTAAGAAGGCCCAGGATCAAGCGTACATGTGTGCATGTGTGGTCATCGCGACGCTTCGTAACTTTGTCGACTTACGGGTTTAAAAATGATTTACAATTATTAGTTTAAAAATGATATTTTTTGGTTTTGTGTAAGTGACAGTTAAATTAAAATAAAATAAATGTGCACTAGATAATTATTACACGATTTGTTCTTGGGAGAGGGATACATGAATTATAACTGGGGATTAAACTGTAAAATAAAAAATGGAAAGCGATAAAATTATTTACAACGCAACAAGGGGATTGGGATACAATTTTTCGAATGGGGATAAAGATAAATTAAAGAGAAACGGTAAATTTAAAAGTATACAAACAGAAATTAAATACGGCGACACTTAAATATCGATTATTGCATTTTATTAGATTAGTTAACTTTAGAATAAATTTATGAAATTAAATCTAAGACATGCAACTACTATATTACAGCATAATTCGAATTTATTTACCGATGAATAAATAAAGCATAAAAATAATATGTATATAGTATATATAATACTAAATATAAGAAATAAATATAATATGTATAAATATATTTACAGTATAAAATATAAAATAAAATAAAAATGCAAGTATACTGTATGTACAATACTAAATATTAAACATTAAATAAAAAATAGTAATATGAACAAGAGTATATAAAAATGTATGTAGATGCGACAGTATAGAATGTATGCTTGAACCATCCTCGGATATCTTCACAAATAACAGATACATTAGTAGCATAGTGTGAAATAAAATGAACATAAAATCGCATCGAATCAAAACATGGTTAGTAATGAAGAAATAAAATCAAAAATGTAATTAATATGAACTATGTATACGAATAAGCAACAGATTGTAATTGAAACCAAAGAAGCCGTGCACAAGTTATTAATTAATCCAAAGTTGAATCATGGAAAATCGAGTTCTAAACACATTTAAACCACATGAATCAAAACCGGGGCAGCACTTATGCACATGAAATAAAACTAGAATTCGAATCCGAAATTAATTGATTGAAGCAAAGTCCGGACAGCCACTATTCACTCAAATATACTTGAAATAAAATGACTTTCTTACTCGAATTCAATATAAAGGATATGGCACGCTGCCCCAAAAGTTTCTCGGCCATATTCACACGCAAGTAAATGCGGTATCATTGTCAAACCATCATCGAAACTAAACAAATATATCTTTATTCACAAACTTCAATCGAAATAAAAATGAAAGAAATACAAAATTTAATGGTTTCTCGGTTAGATTTCTCGTGAGTAATGCGGAAACAACATCACCTTCATCGAAGCCATACAACTTTCAAATCGTAAACTTCAATTAAAATGAGAATAATGCAATAACACGGTGCTGGCCCCAAAAGTTTCTCGGCCATAATCTACGCGAATGTACGCAACATAGACATTTAAACCATCATTGAAACTTACATGGAGTTCTCTTATCAAATCCAATCGAAACAAAAAAAGGAATGAGAATAATATAATACACGGTATTTCAACATGTTTCTCGGTTAGATTAACACGCGATTAAACGCGGTATAATCATTAAACCGTCATTGAAACAAAACAAATAAATGCCAAATGGTTTCTCGGTTAGTTTCTACGCGAGTAACGCGGAAACAAAATCACCTTCATTGAAACCATTTAGAAATTAAACCCCACAGTTCAAAACGAAATAGTTTTCAGGGCTTATAAAACATTATCATCTAAAACAAGCTCAAAACTTATAAAGCAAGATTGGAACAAAACTATAATCAATTGAATAAAAACGGACAGCACTACGCTATTTTCAGAACGACATCCGAACAACCTTTATATTTGCACAGTTAATCACAGTTTCAGCAAGGCATTGTAAAGCTAGCTCAGAATAAAATCAAACTTTGGCATCATAATCATGGACAGCAAAAGAGAACTGGTACAAACACTAATTACTTTGCCCAAAATATACAAAAAACGACAGCTAAAGAGAACAAACAAACAATGTATGAATACCAAAACCGACATCATATTCGACATAGTTTCTTTCAGCAACATAATCATTTAGACGCAAAACATCAAACTATTTTCAGATTTTTCTAAAGAATGCAGTGAGATAATTTCACATTTGATCAAATATGTCAGATACAACCTGCATAAACTACTTCCATAACCAAACCTTATGACAAAAACAGAGGTAGATCTAATCATAAACGGCATCGGTTTTGAATACGCATAGACAACATAACAACTTTATATCCAGATTCAAAACTATAAGTTGAAACTTCTTTGCATAATGCCATGAATAGATTACCCAGCAAATAGCATTGAGTCTTACCGAAATGCAGAGTTACGGAAACTGAACGGCGGAGATTACAGACTACAGCAGGTTGTCGTTAGAAGCTTGAACCGGCGGCTGTGGTGATAACGAGAACAGAGGCGCGGCAGTAGGTGTGAAGAAGCTGGTATTTAAGGGTTGTATTGGAGTGAATGGAGAGGATGACGGTTTGTGAGTTGTTCTGTGAGAGCGGTGATAAATGTGAGAGGGAAACAGCGAAGAAGACGATGGAGTATGGGGTTTCGGCGAGGGAAGCTGCGAGAGACAAAGGGGGTTGAAGGAACGGGACTACAACAGCGGAAACGGGTGGAGTATATGATGTTACAGAAGGTTGCTCGTTGGAGAAGGGAGGCTACGACGAGGGTGAACGGAAGGAAATGGGTGAGAAAGATGAAGGTGCGGCGGTGATTACGAGTTGCGGCGAGAGGGAGGTTGTTCGCCGGGGAGAGAGAGTTGAATGGAGGTGGTTTTTTATGTGAAGGGTGTTTCGGTGGAGAGAAACAGAGGAGCTGGAAACGGTGAAGAGGGCAAGCTGGGATGGTTTACGGTGGGGGTTCCGGAATGGGTGAGACGGCAGCGAGAGGGTAGGAATGGACAGCGGATGTTACAGTGGGAGAAATGGGGGTTTTCGGTGGATTTACGGATGGAAAGGGGTTTCGATGAGGAAGGCTGTGAAGATGGTGTTTGAGGATGCGAGCAAGGCGGAGGGAGTTGAATGGCTGAAGCGGTTTGTGGAGTGTTGCTTGGATGAAGATGGTGAGATGAGTAGCGGCTGGGTAGTGAGGGTGTTGGATCAAAAGAAGAGACGGAAATCGTGGTTCACGATGAAGAAGACTTCTTCTTCTAAGTTTTTTTTTATAATTTGGTTTTTGTTTTGCTTTCAAATCCGCCTCACTGTTTCGTTTTCAATTTTTGGGTCCCCCTACTGTAGCTTAGTAACACAATATATATACTAAAAAATTAGGTTTTATAATTTTTTAATAATACCTAAAATGCCCCTCAAGACTAAATGGGCCACAAAAAATGGCCACTTAAAAATTAATAAGCCCACAGTATTTTTGTTGGATTTTTTTGAGATAAAAATTTACACTTAAAATTGTTTAAAATGGTAACAGTTCGGACAATAAATTATCCGAAAAAATAAAATGAGTACATTAAAATAAACTACAGGTCTTAAAAATTAAAGAAAAATTATTGAAATGGTTAAAATTAAAATAGAATGATAATAAAAAATACCCGATTTTACAATTAAAAAGCGAGACTCAAGAATGTATCGAAAAATTAGGAGAGCACATTTTCATGATCTACGACACGTAGATTCATAAGCGATGAGTAAAAGATAAAATTTTGAAATATTTTTCCGCTAATTTTTGCACGATGTCGAATCGCCTTTAGCGATCTTGTAAAATCGAAATATCGATATCACCGACATATAAATAATTTAAAATCAATGCAATAAAAGCAGAGAGAGATAAAATGCATGAAGTAAGATAACGGTATTTTATAATTAAAGCAATGCAAACATCGATTTAAATCGACTTTGGTCAATTCAAATACGACGATATGATGCATATGCATGTGTGAATTTTTTTTATTTTAAATATAATGCGAGTAGAAAATAGCGGGGTAAAATTTGGGGTGCAAAGTTGCCCTATTTAAATATCTTCGACGGATGATATGAAGATGATCAAGCTTCATATTATCGCGATGGGAGATAGTTAAATATCAAAACCAAAATTTTGCCCCGAGATGCAATGGGTATCTTGTGAATAAAATATAATGAGAAAAGTTTGAATGCAATTTTTGACATATTTTTGAATGATGTATGATATGAGAGACTTTATGGTAATTTGTGGTAATTATTGGGAGACTTTGAAACTAGAAATTTGTGGTAGACAATCGGATTTTAAGCAGATCCAAGCTACATCGAGAAATAAACGGAAAAGATAATCGATTTTAAACAGATGCAAGCTACATCGTAAAAATAAACCGAAAAGACAATCGATTTTAAACGAAGCTACATCGAGAAATAAACGGAAAAGACAATCGATTTTAAGCGATCCGAAGCTACATCGGAAATAAACTGGAAAAGACAATCGATTTTAACGATCGAAGCTACATCGTGGAAATAAACCGAAAAGACAATCGATTTTAAACGATGAAGCTACATCGAGAAATAAACTGGAAAAGACAATTTTTAAATGCAAGCTACATCGAGAGATAAAACGAAAAGAAAGTGATTTTAAAATAAGCTACCTCGTAGAAATAAACTGAAAAGACAATCGATTTTAAGATCCAAGCTACATCGAGAGATAAACTAGAAAAGACAATCGATTTTAAAGCAGATCCGCTACATCAGAGAAATAAACTGGAAAAGACAATCAGATTTTAAACAGATCTGAGGCTACATCAGAGAAAGATTCTGGTAGGTACCAAGTAAGTTGGATTTTGACCACAAGGTAAGATATTGACTGTAACAAGACCTCGTGAAAATGCAAATGAGGATAAAACACTCTTGCTATGCATGATATATGAATTTTGTGATGCATGATATATGAATGATCTATGCATGTAGTATGTAATGCTGACGTTTATGACAAGGAAGATTGACTCTTTTGTGGAGGTAAGATGGGAACTCTGATTCCTCAACACGGAGAACACTTCTAACTCTGCTTGGAAAGAATACGTCTTGAGAAACACTTCTAACACTCTTGTGAACTGCTTTGAAACGATTATCCTTGGAGGAAAGATTGAAGCGCTGCTTGGGGATTGCCCCAGATTTGCTGATTGTTGAAGATAAATCGATCATGGCTTCAGTTAAACATTGATGGAAATAAACTGATCATGGCTTCAATTCTTGAAATGACTGAGGGAAAGGAATGCCCCGATATAGGTCTTGAAAGTGATCTTCTGATTAAAACAATTATGATAATGACTTGCATTGAGTAACAAATCTTGAACTGATTCACAACAGGATCTGAAAGATACTTGCCCCTGATTAGGATCACTGACCAAGTTTCCTAACAGTTTGGACTTCCTTGATGATGAGGAAAACTTGTTTACAAGCAAAAATTGTTTATTCAAACATAGTAAATTTAATGCAAAGTTCATGCAAAAGTTTTGAAATAAAAATCATTTTTGAAATGATGTAATTGCTGTATAGAAAATGGATCACTGGTTAAAACACAGCGGTTTAAAAAAATTTAAAAGGCGAAAGAGAAAAGCAATGTATGGATATACCAAGACAATTGATTTGCAAAAGACCTTAGGAGTCATATTACGCAACCTTGCTGTAGTATACTTTCAAAAGAAACCTGGCTTCAATTAGGTCTTTTGAGGGTTGTAACGTGGCGTTCACGGTTTAAAAATAAAGGATAAAGGCTCAAAATTTATTTGTACCCAATCCCGTGATGTTCTTGTTCTTTCCATTAAACTTAAATTGTGCATTCTCTTTCCAAGAGATTTTGGATTGTACACTGATATTGATTATGGCTCAGAAGTTGATATATTCTTGAGATAACAGTCACTTCCTTTTTGCAACATTTTGCTGTTTGAGGACTTTGGTCAACTCTTTTTTTGAATTTTGTCATCCCTAATTTTTGCTTACACCGTTCCATTTAAGATTACGGTAAGGCGGATGCCCCAATTTTTTTTTGCCTAAGTTGCCTTTTTAATTTTAACTTAGCGGCTTTTTTCTTTTGATATATATTTTTTTAAAAGACAATGACTGCTTGACTTTCATGATTACGGGGAACCATCATCATCATCACTCTTACTTGTATGACATCTTCGACACTTCTTGATGTGTGTGAAGGAAGCTTGATTGAATACAACCTCTATAGAAAGGCGTCTTGAATAAATGCACATCCAAATTAAACTGAGAATTACCCTGCCCCAGGTTTAAAAAATTGTGGGTTTTTTCGTATAGAAAGAAACTCCAACTTCTATGCTCGAAGGGGCTAACAAGGGATTAACTTCCTTATTTCTCCAGTGTTTGGGAGTTGAAACAATGCCTGTATATCATCAGCAAAGTTTTATTCGAAAGCATACCAACAACAATTATGGGTATCTCGTTATTATCATCCTCCCTCCAATCTTTGCAAAAACAAGAGTTTGGTAAAGAAATTAAACATGGAATGTATTTTTTGAAAAGAAAGCAGTAAATAAAGATTATTTGAATCAAAAGAGTGCAATGCTCATTTCATTAAAATTAACTTGAAATTACAAACAAGATTTGAAAGCAATAATTTAACATAAACTAGGGAAAATGCAAACAGAAAGAAACATGGCCTAGTGACTAATCGCCATAAGGATAAGTCATGTCGAAACACGGCTTTAGGAGGTGACATGAGATATTCTGACCCGTCTTCAGCCACTTTTTCTTGGCAACGGATTGTTGATAACATTTGGCGGAGGATCTCCGAAATTTATCTCCTTGCTTCTGATTAGCTCTTGAACTCTAGTCTTCAGTGGGTAACAACGTTCCAAATCGTGACCAGCCCCCGGTGGAACTCACAATGAAGATCGACTGAATCCCGGGAGGATCGGAGGAGTCGAGGCCTAGTTGTAATTAGACCTAGTTCAACCAAGTGAGGATACAATGCGGTGTAATTGGAATAGGGTCAAACCGATTCCTATTCCTTGCATTATAGTTCGATTTTGTGACTTGGCGTTGAGGAATCAATTTGTTGAGCCTTATTGCAGGAGTGATGGCATCTACTTGCGGTTGGTCATAGTATTGAGGCCTCGACGAGGTCTTCTCCTTTCAATCGAGACAGCATTAGTTTCACCATCTTTCTTCTTATGGAAGTTTCCAAAGGATTTCTTGGCACCACTAGAGGATTCGCCAGAAGACACTTTTCCTCTCTTGATTCCCTCTTAGCTTTTGGCCAATAGTCACCAAAGTGAAGCGAGGACACACTACCAATCATCTTCTCCCAATAGAAAGGAGACAAGGTATCCATAAACAAACCAGGAGCTCCTTCTCGATAAAGGTGGTTCGACCGCCTCTCCACCGCTGAGCGTATTCCTTAAAAGATTCCTTATCACTGAGACATATTTTGCAATTGCGATCGAGCCATGTCGAGATTGTAGTGGTATTGTTTCATGAAAGCATTAATCGATCACGAAGCATTGAATATGGTCTTTCTCAAGTCCCATATACCATTTCAATGAAGCTCCACTCAGTCTTGAAAGTGGATGGAAGCTTGTCATTCCTCGTATAAGCGACACAAGTACATCAACTTTTTGGACAAGTGCCCCTTGTATTTCTCAAATCGAGTTTTGAACTTATGAGGCATAACCGGATCGAAACCAAACATATGTTCTCTGCAGCAATACCAAAGACATCGTTGCCTTCCATAGCTCTCATCCTTCTTTCCAGTCGATATTGCTCGCGGACTTCTTCAAGTTCATCAAAATCTTCTCACACTCGTGGAGTGTCAAGACAGTAATCAAAGAGAGGATTCTCATAAGCAACTGCGTGAGGTTGATGCACAAAAGGTCGATGAGGAGCGATGCATGATCGGTTGAGGCTCGGTGAAAAATGGAGCACAGGCGGTCGGAAGACTCGCCAACCATTGGAGTAGTTGCGATGGGTGGAACGTAATTCGAGGTAAACCAAATTCGCCAAGTAGTAATCGGCATCCGAGAAGACCGAGGATCAACAGCGGTGAGACTTGAAATTACAGTCCTTTGAGGTTGTTCACCTCTGGTGATCAGAACTTGCATCATTTTAGTAAGTCTAGTCATGCCTGACTTCAACTCGTCGATTTCCATTCGGACTTCTACATCGTGTTGCTCTTGGTATTCCATTCTTCTCTTGACGTTGGCTCTAGTTCCGTGCTTGTGCAGAGGAATCAGCTTGACAGTAAATCAACAACTGAAGATGGAGACAGACGAAATGAGCCTTTTGACAACTTGGATGTATGCATGAAATATACAGATGATGCATTAAAATGTAATGTCATTAATGCAAAAGATGTGATGAAATGCAATGTCACATACACAAATGGAATGCAACATAATAACAGTAACAGGTTCACAGGGATGTGAAACAGGGATGATACAAGTAATCAAAACAACTTATTCAGGTGGGATCCTATGATAGGATGGCTCTAAGCTTTCTACCCAATAATTACCCAGAGGATGGTTTTAAGGTTTTCTGCTAAGTGTTTCTCGGGGTCTTAGATCCCCTTTTACAAACACTATCATCGTGCGAGAGGCCTACATGGTAATAGTATTTGGAAAAGTATACCCCAAGAAACGGCTCTTAACGGGATGCTCGAAATCCAAAATTTGAGCGTTCGGTCTCGGTTAGGACAACATGAACAAACTTAGAGTTATAGGTCATTTGTCCAAAGATTAATGTCCTGCGCTATCGCGGGCCAACAACCTCCTTGAAATAACCAACTCTAAGCCAGAGTCTTCGCTTCGGGCCAACAAGACAATGGAGTCAGGTGGACCTAGGCTACGCAACCCCTCTATTCCTAAAAAGGTGACCTAGAAGCCTGGGTAGTGGGATTATCTATGCATCAATAATCCCATCAAGAATTCCCACACAATGGATATATACACATGATAATAAATAAAGCATAGAAAAAAAATGACTGAAACATAAACATAAGATAAAGTACAAAGAAGAAAGTAAAATAAAACGATAAACACACAACCACACAAAGAACTAAACTAGGGTTAACTCGCTTGAGAAAATGTCCCCAGTGAAGTCGCCAACTGAAGCAACTCGTTTTTTTTTTTCAAAAAATCTTTTAAATTTTTTTTCAAAAAACAGTGAAATCGCCACCTAATTTTATTTGTTCTAGAAAGAACGGGGAAATATAGATAAAACCCACGAGAAAAATGGATAAGACGGTCTACGAAATTAAGAGATATAGGTTCAGGAGTTGGTTATGCAAGGGGAAGGTATTAGCACCCCTTACATCCATCGTACTCGATGGTACCCATTTAGTTCAAAGTGTGGTTGTGTGTTAGTGTAAAAATTTTACGATCTTCTAAGGTTTAAAAGGATAAAGAAAGAGAGAAGAAATGTTTTTATTATTTTTGAGTTTGACACGGTTTTGAAACCGTGCCTCACGTATTCCCTCGTGCAATGGGAAAGTCAAAACTCCGTAGTTCTTCTAGAAAATAATTGTTTGTTGATTGATTTTAAATGAAAAGACAAGTCATCATTTTAAAGGAGAAGACTGCCTAACGTCCACAAGGTGTGATAAAGAATAAAGGACTACGCGCCAACATGAGTGAGGGTTTGAGAACACCTCTAGTACTCAAGTGGAGAAGTCGAAAACCTTGGGAATAGAGGAAGAAGCATCTCATTTATAAATGAATCATGTCTAATCTTGAAAAAGGGTTTAAAGGTAAAAGGTGCTTAGAGCGCACAAAATTTATTGAATGTGTTGGAGTTGATTTTAAATTGTGGATGACAAGTACCAAAACGTTGGGCTATCCTCTAACGATTCAATACTCGAGATTGGTGATTGAGGTCAACCGATCATCTCTCATCCAAAATCTTTATTATGAAAAGAGTGAGGTGAAACAAAGTTCACTTTTATTAAGTGTATGGAATAATGTATTTAAGTCATTGGGTTACCCTCTAATGGCCCAAATACTTTACATTTTAATTAAATCGTTGGGATATCCTCTAACAATTTAATTAAATACCATAGCACTATTTTTTGTTTAGAACATGGATTGAAAATAACTCGACGTTGGATCGAGGTTTGAGAAGAAGACTCGAGTTCACTTTTATCAAGTGTATGGAATAAAGTATTTAAGTCATTGGGTTACCCTCTAATGGCCCAAATACTTTACATTTTAATTAAATCGTCGGGTTGTCCTCTAACGATTTACTTAAATACCATAGCACTATGTTTTTTTTTTTTTTGTAGAAATTCATTTTTGAAAATAACTCGACGTTGGATCGAGGTTTGAGAAGAAGACTCGACGTTGGGTCGAATTTTATTGAAAGTGTTTTAAATGCTTGGTGAATGGAGAAAGAATAGGATCGAGATAATTGTAAATAACAAATAAAATCGACAAAGCCCATACAAGGTGGCCAACCTAAATATAAAATAATTAAATTACATGTGTACTAGCAAAGTGGGCTAGTCTACTAAGACGACCAATTGGAACAATTGATCGAAATAGGCTCACTGTAAGAAGGCCCAGGATCAAGCGTACATGTGTGCATGTGTGGTCATCGCGACGCTTCGTAACTTTGTCGACTTACGGGTTTAAAAATGATTTACAATTATTAGTTTAAAAATGATATTTTTTGGTTTTGTGTAAGTGACAGTTAAATTAAAATAAAATAAATGTGCACTAGATAATTATTACACGATTTGTTCTTGGGAGAGGGATACATGAATTATAACTGGGGATTAAACTGTAAAATAAAAAATGGAAAGCGATAAAATTATTTACAACGCAACAAGGGGATTGGGATACAATTTTTCGAATGGGGATAAAGATAAATTAAAGAGAAACGGTAAATTTAAAAGTATACAAACAGAAATTAAATACGGCGACACTTAAATATCGATTATTGCATTTTATTAGATTAGTTAACTTTAGAATAAATTTATGAAATTAAATCTAAGACATGCAACTACTATATTACAGCATAATTCGAATTTATTTACCGATGAATAAATAAAGCATAAAAATAATATGTATATAGTATATATAATACTAAATATAAGAAATAAATATAATATGTATAAATATATTTACAGTATAAAATATAAAATAAAATAAAAATGCAAGTATACTGTATGTACAATACTAAATATTAAACATTAAATAAAAAATAGTAATATGAACAAGAGTATATAAAAATGTATGTAGATGCGACAGTATAGAATGTATGCTTGAACCATCCTCGGATATCTTCACAAATAACAGATACATTAGTAGCATAGTGTGAAATAAAATGAACATAAAATCGCATCGAATCAAAACATGGTTAGTAATGAAGAAATAAAATCAAAAATGTAATTAATATGAACTATGTATACGAATAAGCAACAGATTGTAATTGAAACCAAAGAAGCCGTGCACAAGTTATTAATTAATCCAAAGTTGAATCATGGAAAATCGAGTTCTAAACACATTTAAACCACATGAATCAAAACCGGGGCAGCACTTATGCACATGAAATAAAACTAGAATTCGAATCCGAAATTAATTGATTGAAGCAAAGTCCGGACAGCCACTATTCACTCAAATATACTTGAAATAAAATGACTTTCTTACTCGAATTCAATATAAAGGATATGGCACGCTGCCCCAAAAGTTTCTCGGCCATATTCACACGCAAGTAAATGCGGTATCATTGTCAAACCATCATCGAAACTAAACAAATATATCTTTATTCACAAACTTCAATCGAAATAAAAATGAAAGAAATACAAAATTTAATGGTTTCTCGGTTAGATTTCTCGTGAGTAATGCGGAAACAACATCACCTTCATCGAAGCCATACAACTTTCAAATCGTAAACTTCAATTAAAATGAGAATAATGCAATAACACGGTGCTGGCCCCAAAAGTTTCTCGGCCATAATCTACGCGAATGTACGCAACATAGACATTTAAACCATCATTGAAACTTACATGGAGTTCTCTTATCAAATCCAATCGAAACAAAAAAAGGAATGAGAATAATATAATACACGGTATTTCAACATGTTTCTCGGTTAGATTAACACGCGATTAAACGCGGTATAATCATTAAACCGTCATTGAAACAAAACAAATAAATGCCAAATGGTTTCTCGGTTAGTTTCTACGCGAGTAACGCGGAAACAAAATCACCTTCATTGAAACCATTTAGAAATTAAACCCCACAGTTCAAAACGAAATAGTTTTCAGGGCTTATAAAACATTATCATCTAAAACAAGCTCAAAACTTATAAAGCAAGATTGGAACAAAACTATAATCAATTGAATAAAAACGGACAGCACTACGCTATTTTCAGAACGACATCCGAACAACCTTTATATTTGCACAGTTAATCACAGTTTCAGCAAGGCATTGTAAAGCTAGCTCAGAATAAAATCAAACTTTGGCATCATAATCATGGACAGCAAAAGAGAACTGGTACAAACACTAATTACTTTGCCCAAAATATACAAAAAACGACAGCTAAAGAGAACAAACAAACAATGTATGAATACCAAAACCGACATCATATTCGACATAGTTTCTTTCAGCAACATAATCATTTAGACGCAAAACATCAAACTATTTTCAGATTTTTCTAAAGAATGCAGTGAGATAATTTCACATTTGATCAAATATGTCAGATACAACCTGCATAAACTACTTCCATAACCAAACCTTATGACAAAAACAGAGGCAGATCTAATCATAAACGGCATCGGTTTTGAATACGCATAGACAACATAACAACTTTATATCCAGATTCAAAACTATAAGTTGAAACTTCTTTGCATAATGCCATGAATAGATTACCCAGCAAATAGCATTGAGTCTTACCGAAATGCAGAGTTACGGAAACTGAACGGCGGAGATTACAGACTACAGCAGGTTGTCGTTAGAAGCTTGAACCGGCGGCTGTGGTGATAACGAGAACAGAGGCGCGGCAGTAGGTGTGAAGAAGCTGGTATTTAAGGGTTGTATTGGAGTGAATGGAGAGGATGACGGTTTGTGAGTTGTTCTGTGAGAGCGGTGATAAATGTGAGAGGGAAACAGCGAAGAAGACGATGGAGTATGGGGTTTCGGCGAGGGAAGCTGCGAGAGACAAAGGGGGTTGAAGGAACGGGACTACAACAGCGGAAACGGGTGGAGTATATGATGTTACAGAAGGTTGCTCGTTGGAGAAGGGAGGCTACGACGAGGGTGAACGGAAGGAAATGGGTGAGAAAGATGAAGGTGCGGCGGTGATTACGAGTTGCGGCGAGAGGGAGGTTGTTCGCCGACTGGGGGAGAGAGAGTTGAATGGAGGTGGTTTTTTATGTGAAGGGTGTTTCGGTGGAGAGAAACAGAGGAGCTGGAAACGGTGAAGAGGGCAAGCTGGGATGGTTTACGGTGGGGGTTCCGGAATGGGTGAGACGGCAGCGAGAGGGTAGGAATGGACAGCGGATGTTACAGTGGGAGAAATGGGGGTTTTCGGTGGATTTACGGATGGAAAGGGGTTTCGATGAGGAAGGCTGTGAAGATGGTGTTTGAGGATGCGAGCAAGGCGGAGGGAGTTGAATGGCTGAAGCGGTTTGTGGAGTGTTGCTTGGATGAAGATGGTGAGATGAGTAGCGGCTGGGTAGTGAGGGTGTTGGATCAAAAGAAGAGACGGAAATCGTGGTTCACGATGAAGAAGACTTCTTCTTCTAAGTTTTTTTTTATAATTTGGTTTTTGTTTTGCTTTCAAATCCGCCTCACTGTTTCGTTTTCAATTTTTGGGTCCCCCTACTGTAGCTTAGTAACACAATATATATACTAAAAAATTAGGTTTTATAATTTTTTAATAATACCTAAAATGCCCCTCAAGACTAAATGGGCCACAAAAAATGGCCACTTAAAAATTAATAAGCCCACAGTATTTTTGTTGGATTTTTTTGAGATAAAAATTTACACTTAAAATTGTTTAAAATGGTAACAGTTCGGACAATAAATTATCCGAAAAAATAAAATGAGTACATTAAAATAAACTACAGGTCTTAAAAATTAAAGAAAAATTATTGAAATGGTTAAAATTAAAATAGAATGATAATAAAAAATACCCGATTTTAAAACGTTTACAATTAAAAACGAGACTCAAGAATGTATCGAAAAATTAGGGAGAGCACATTTTCATGATCTACGCGACACGTAGATTCATAAAGCAGTGAGTAAAAGATAAAATTTTGAAATATTTTTCCCGCTAATTTTTGCACAGTATCGAATCGCCTTTAGCAGTCTGTTTGTAAAATCGAAATATCGATATCACCGACATATAAATAATTTAAAAATCAATGCAATAAAACAGACAGAGAGATAAAAATGCATGAAGTAAGATAACGGGTATTTTATAATTAAAGCAATGCAAACATCGATTTAAACTGACTTTTGGTCAATTCAAATACGACGATATGATGCATATGCAGTGTGTGAATGACTGTTTTTTTTATTTTAAATATAATGCGAGTAGAAAAATAGCAGGGTAAAATTTGGGGTGCAACAACCTCCAAACAAGAAATGGAGGAAATTCTGAAGATTATCAAAAAGAGTGACTACAATGTTGTGGAACAGTTGGGACAGACTCCGTCCAAGATCTCCATGCTTGCTCTGCTCTTGTGCTCGAGGCTCATGCTAACGCCTTGGTGAAGTTTCAAGAATGCTCACGTGCAAGACACTACCACCGACCAATTTGAAGTTTGTATTGCTAGCGGCTGCCAACAACGGCCTAGGCTTCTCGATCTCGATTTGACTCTGGAAAGAAACACAACAAAGCCTTGCACATCTCTGTTGAATGCAAGGGCACTACATTGCCTCATGTTTTAGTGGATACGGTTCGCTCTAAATATCCTACCAAGGCGCTTTTGATCGACTTGATGTCGAAGGGTTGGTTCGAGACCCAGTGACATAATCGTGAGAGCTTTTGATGGTTCTAATCGAGCAGTGCTTGAGAGCTCACTCACATTAAAGTCGGTTCCCGACTTTTGACTCCACCTTCTTTGTCATGGACATCCGTCCAGCCTATTCTTGCTTACTTGACGCCTTGGATACATGGGACAAATTACTTCTACCTTACGCGAAGTAAGTAAAAGGGAAGGTTGTTTGGTGCGGTGAAGAAGAGTATATGGTCACCATCTACGTCATTCCGATACCTTGAGATGGAAGGTGAATTCTTTGAGACTCCTATCAAGCTTTTGAACAATCCCAGTCATGCACTGACTCTCCTGTTACTCTGGTTACGCAAATTCCGCCTAGGATGGCTTCACCGAAAGATGCTCAGTGCTGTTGAAGAAGGTAGTACTATTTGGGGACAGCTCCACGATCTTCCTTTCAAATTTGACAAGACTGGTTTAGGCTTCACTATCAAGGGTCGAAGATGATACGCCAAACGCGGCCAACTTCCTTTCCGCATCGGCAGTGGAATCCATGCTATAGAAGCGGCGACAACGACTTGACATCGCAAGTGGATCTTCCCAACTCCGATCGTGGGCTCGACAATTGGAAGATCAAGACGTCATACCAATCTCCTTTAGTCGAGTAATTGCTCTTGTTTTGTTTTGCTTTTCGTATTTCTTTATGTTTTGAACAATAAACTTTGAAAGCCTAATGCCTTGCCGGGCATCATGGCTCGTTCGAGGTTATTATGTCGTTTGTATTTTCATTCAATAAATCGTTGGACTTTTGCATTCAATTGTTTGGTTTCTTTCTTTACTTTATCACCCCTTCAAAAAGCTATGTGTTTCTTACACACACCACGTGATACTGCGAATCACTCCGAATCTCGTTAATAACACTATGCTATTGCTAAATATGACTTGATAATCCGATCTACCAAGCGAAGACGAAAGTGAGGAAGATTGTGAAGTGCCGGAGAACTTGCCAAGCGCTACAACAGAAGAGCGAGTTACCCACACGAAGAGCAAGTTGAGGTTGTGAATTTGGGTACTAACGAAGATGAAAAGAGATCAAGATAGGAGCGGGTCTTGAGAACAATGTTAAAGAAAGGTTGGTTCGGATGCTACGAGACTACATTGAGGTTTTGCTTGGTCATACGAAGACATGCCGGGGTTGGACATTGATATTGTAGTGCGATTGCCAACAAAGAAGGTTTTCTCGAAGCGAAGGTTCGTCGCATGCGTCCCGAGATGTCGAGAAAATCAAAGCCGAAGTTATGAAGCGTTCACGGTTTCTTAGCTCACCTCTATCCCATGGGTTGCTAATGTGGTACCCGTACCTAAGAAGGATGGCAAGGTACGAATGTGTGTGGATTTAGATCCGAACAAAGCGAGTCCGAAAGACGATTTCCCACTTCCTCATATTGATTACGTTGACAACACCGCAAAGATAAGGTTTTCTCCTTCATGGATGGTTTCTCCTACAATCGATTAAAATGGCCCCAAGACATGGAAAAGACTACTTTTGTTACACTGGGGCACTTTCGCTACAAGGTTATGCCGTTCGGACTAAAACGCTGGCGCCACTTATCCGCTATGGTGACATTGTTTCATGACATGATTCATCACGAGATAGAGGTCTATGTTGACGACATGATAGCTCGGCCAAGAAGAACATCTTGATCACTTGCAAACTGTTTGATGGTTAAAAACAGTTGAGACTTAATCCTAACAAGTGCACCTTTGAGTCGATCCGAAAACTCCTATGGTTTGTTGTCGATGGTAAAGGTATTGACCCCTCAAGGTTAAAGCTATTCAAGAGATGCCGCTCCCGCACCGAGAAGGAAGTCGAGGTTTCTTGGGAATTACATTGCGATTCATTGCACATCTAACACGTGAGCCGATCTTTAAGTTACTAAAGAAAGATCAAGTAGTGGAGTAGAATGACGATTGCCGGATCGCTTTTGACAAAATCAAGGAGTACCTTGTAATCCTCCTATCCCGATGCCACGCCAAAGGAAGAGCTCTTATCATGTACTCGGTGCTAGAGAATTCAATGGGTGTGTTGGGAAACATGACAGTCGAAAAGAGCATGCAATATACTACCTTAGCAAAAGTTTACCAACTGTGAAACAAGATACTCACGACTGAGAAAAATTGCAACGCTTTGGCTTGCCGACTAAGACAAGATATGTTGACCCACACTACCTTGTTGATTTCTAAGATGGATCCAATAAAATACATATTTGAGAAACCCTTCTCTGGAAGAATAGCAAGATGGCAAATGATCTTGACGAATACAACATCCAATACACTTCTAAAGCGATCAAAGGAAGTGTGGTGGCCGATCATTTGGCTCACAAGCCGTAGATGACTATCGATCTATGCGGTTTGAATTTCGGATGAAGATGTTCTACTAGTTCTGATTGTGAAGAACCGTGCCAGACGAAGGACCGAACAAGGATCCCGATGGACCATGGTCTTTGATGGAGCCTCAAACGCACAATGGCATTGGCGCCATCATTACATCCCCTACAGGACATACTCCTTTCACCGCCAGATTATGTTTCATTGCACTAATAACATGGCGAATGGCGTGCATCATGGGTATTTCGCTATTGATTTAAGAATCAAGTTCTTACAAGTGTATGGAGACTCACTTTGGTGATCGATCATTAAGGCGAGTGGGATACGAAGCATCCAAACCTCATTCCGTATCGAGCATGTTCGAGTTTGATTCCTACTTCAAGAGATTACTTTCAATCATATTCCGAGAAGAGAATCGGTTACGCATTGGCTACTATGTCGTCTATGTTCAAAGTCGGATGGGAACGAGGCACCCGGATCATCATTGAGAAGTTTGACGAACGTATACGAACTTGACAAGAAAACCTTGGTACTATGACGTGAAGAGGTATCTTGAGACTCGGAGTATCCAGGGCATCGTTAATGATAAGAAGTTCATGAGAAGATTTGCATCCAAATTCTTCCTCGACAGCATCTTATACAAACGCAACCACGATGTGCTTTTCCATTGTGTAGACGGAAAACAAGACGTATCATGGAAGAGTTACGAAGGCGCATTTGGTACCCATTCCGGACATACCATGGCTAAGAAGATTTTGAGAGGTTACTATTGGTCCACCATGGGCGATTGGCACCGCTTATGCTCGATCTTGTCACAAGTGCGGTTATGCCGACAAAGTACACGTACCTCCGGTACCTCGAATGTTTTAAACTCCTTGGCCTTTCGCAATATGGGGCATTGACATGATTGGAGAAATTAAGCCCGCCCAACGGACATCGTTTCATCCTTGTGGCAATCGACTACTTTACCAAGTGGGTAGACCTCGTTTGCATGTTACTAAGAATGTTGTGGCTCGTTTCATCAAGCATAATCTTATCGTCGATATGGCACTCGAAAGAATTATCACGATAACGGTTCCAATCTCAACAATAAAATGATCACCTCGCAGTTTGAGATCAAACATCACAATTCTTCTCCATACCGCCTAAGATGAATGGCACATGGAAGCCGCCAACAAAACATTGAAGATTATCTGAAGATAGCGGTGACTTGGCATGAGATGTTACCATTTGCTCTTCATGGTTATCGCACTCAAGACGGACATCCCGGAAACCCCTCTCTCGTATACGGAATGGAAGCCGTCTTACCCATCGAGGTTGATACCCTCAACGAGTCCTCCAGAGGCGAGTTAAGCGAAGCGATTGGGTCAGACTCGCCTTGACCAGATTAACTTGATTGATGAGAAACGACTCGCGTCCATCGCCATGGACATTTATCGAGCGAATGATCGAGCATTTAACAAGAAGGTCAAGCACCGAGTCTACCAAGTCGGTGATCTAGTAGTAAAGCGCATCATTCTTCCACAAGGTGATCCCAGGGGCAAATGGACTCCCACCTATGAGGGACCGTTTCTAGTCAAGACAGTATTTTCCAGCGGAGCTATGATACTTAGCACCATAGTGAACGCAGACATAGTCAAAAAATACTACGCATGAAATAGACCCGCTAGGTCGACTGACCTAGGCAAAAATAAGGGCATCCTGGCGAACCAAAAAGGTTCGGGCAAAAGTTAAGGATATATACAAAAAATGTACACCGGCAAGTCGAAAACACGAAAAGCGGCTTGGGCAAAAAGGGTATCCGAAAACCGAAAAGGCGGTCTAGGCAAAAGTTAGGGATTCAAGCGTCGACTATGTCTCTTCGGATCACACCTTCCGGACTACTATCGCATTCAAGGTTCAAATGGCGAAGATCGTCTACTCACTTTCTCGACAAGGAGATGAGATAGTTGAAATATATGAGTACTAGCATAGTTGGAATTTAACGAGATTGTTTCCATAGCTTTTTGTGTATAAACTACTTGGCCATCGCCACCTTTCAAATAAGCAAGCTTCTTTCTCTTTACAATTTACATTGTTGTTATTTGCAATAAGTCCAACGTTTGTTTTGAATGATTATATGCATTTGACAATAAGAATCTAATCGCAAACATACGAAAAGTGAACATACAAAGTGCTTACTACGAGGCTCCGGGGAATTGGGACGGACGAAAGTCACCAAAACATTCCCGTAGAGCATGATCCTACAAAGGTATCACTCACAACACAACTTCCCGAGCAAAAGGGAATCCATGACGCAATTCCACTCAACTAAGTAAAGTTACATCGGTCTCAAGGTAACACCTCATCCCTCAAGGTATTTATCCCGCGGATATCTCTCGATCTTTCCTTTCTCCCAACAGCGTATCCGGACCCGAAACTTGGTCAGATAGTGCATTGGAGGAACCTACATCTTCATTCACCAACCCAAAGATTACGACGGGTTCCTGACTCCTCCAACCTGGTCTCCCGGCAACTATCAAATGCTCTCCAGCGAGATCTACACTCAGAATCCCCCAGTAGAGCGCCTCCTAAATTTCCTTAGCAGGACCTACATACAAGGTTCCCAACAGATCGCCTCCCAGATTCTCCTCAGCAGAGTCTGTATATGAGATCTCCAACAACGAGCCTCTCAAATCTCTACCTTCCTCAACAATATCTAGGCCCAAGACTTGGTCAGATAGTGCATTGGAGGAATCCAGGATATCTTTCTTCTCCTTCAAAAGCGGGGTTCTCACCTACTCAGATCCCCAAACAGGAGTCAGAAATCCTCAAACAGAACATCCGCATCTTCTTCAAGATGGATATATTTTGAAATACCACAACATCTATCATTCATACATTACTCATAAAGTCATAATTCATGCATATGTCATTCATATACACTATCATGCATCATACTTTGCATAAAACTAACAAATATTCTATCAAAGTTTCTCTTGTTTTCTCCAAAAGCAGTGTGATCACTTCTAATTGGTCGAGATTAAGCCCGAATCGACGGAAAACTATAAGACCACCTGGTTGTCCCCGAACGGTCCAGATTAAGCCCAATCGACGGAAAACTATCGAAAGACCCTTGGTTGTCCTCCGACGGTGGTCGAGATTAAGCCCCGAATCGACGGAAAACTATCCGAAAGACCGCCTCTGGTTATCCTCCGATAACAGGCAATGGATCAACACCCGATGCAAAACAGGGAAGCTATCCACATTTGGCCAACTACAACCTCCCTCAGAGTAATCGACGAAGATTTATTCGATTCTTGATTTTCAACAATGACTACAGTCGGCGTGCGACTCGATTGCCTTGGATGGCATCTTAAGCCCATCTCCGACTACTTATCAACAGTGCTTCACTTTCATAATGCTGCATATATGGTTAAAAATCAATGCAAACCAAGTAACTTCATTCAAAGATGAACACGAAGTCTAACGTACGACTCCCTCCAGATGGCATCTTAAGCCCATCTCCATGCTCCTTCGAAGCGATTTGAGCCTAGCGAATGGCTCACTCCCCAGCATCGATCTTTCCAGATGGCATCTTAAGCCCATCCCTGTCAATTCCCTTATCGACATTCTCGAGTCTAGCGTACGACTCATCCCCCAGAGAAGTATCCAGCTTCTCCAAATGGCATCTATAAGCCCATTCCCGCATCATCAGCCAACAGCGAGTGCAAATTTTTAGGTGTACTCGAGTGTTCAATCATCTTCTACCTCCAGGTCACGAAAGACAAGCGTGTCAATCTAACCCTCTAGTACAAGAAGATTGAACAGGGGCAGTTGTCATACCCCAAAATTTTCCCTCCATCTACTCAAGAGATTTCATACATCTATACTCAAGGATTCCTCAAGAGTTGATCAGACAAACTCTCTCCTAGACAATCAACCCAAACTAGGGTTTGGTATCCCTCAGGTCAAGATGGGCTTCCAAACATCTCCAATGGTCTTCATGCCTCCTCATATGTTTCAAAGATTCTCCATGTCAAGTTTCAAGCCTTACAAGTCAAGTTTCCTCAGACAATTGCTCAGATGGTTGAAAATCAGTTGTATTGGACAAAAAGTCAGCGTGGTCAACATACATCAAACTTCATGATTTTGGGTCAACATCCTCATTTTGAAGTTACATTCACCATTTGATCAAGGGTTGATCATGATTCATCAAGAAAACTCAAGATTTGCTCAAAAGTCAAACTTTCTAAATTAGGGTTTCTAGATGAAAAGTCAACTGAACTGTGACTGATCATAACTTTCTCATACTTTCTCAAAAATTTTTCCACCACCTCTTGTTTTGAAGGAAATTCAATTCTCTACAACTTCATGTCTCACAAGAATGTCCAAAAAATGCTTCATTTGAGAGGTATGGCTCAAAACATTATAGGTCATTTTCAAAGTCAACAAAAAGTCAACTTTTTGTTTTGAAGATATATTGAGCATGGAAACTCCAATTGAGATGAGACCAAAATGGTTGGTTAGAGGACTCTTAGAGCTTTCCAAAAAGTCTAAGAAAACTCAAAAATGTGGAAAGTTGAGCAAGATACACCATTCACAAGTTGGGCAATTTTGAAGAAGTGCACAAAGAGAGATACTTCTAAAAATCAAATTTCTTGCAAATGGGCTTGCTTTTTCTTCATCCAAACTTATTCCTCATACAATTAGGAATATCCAAGCCCAATGCCATGAATTTTTATTTTATTTTTCTATTTAATTTGGAATTTATTCATTTAAATACAAATTAAATTTTAAAATAAAGTATAAAATTAAAAAATTAATTGCAAGATTGATTTTATTCTTTCCTTGAGACTCAAGTAACTCACCAAGGCCAGCAATTTTCGAAATTAGATCAAATATGGCAAGATTGGATTAGAAATTAATCAAATTTTGAAAATTTGATTTTATACAAAAATCAAATTTGATTTTCATTGAATGTTGATTGATTCTTACCAAAAACAATGCCAAATCCTTCCAGTACTTATACATGATGCATACCACACGAAAGAGAACAGAAAGATTGCTCTAAGAACCCTAACCTAAAAGCAAAAAAACCGTGGCAAACAAGCAAGTGTCAATCATACTTCCAGCCGTTTTCAATCGTTTTTGAGGATTCCATTGCATTCCTTGAGGTCTTTAGAGTCGATCCAGACTCTTACATCATTCAAAACCATCAAGAATTCATCAAACACGATTTCGGTTTGTCAAGTTTCTTTCAAAATCGATTTTCATCATTCATGCATTATTAACCTGTTTTGATTGTTTGTTCATGTTTAGAATCAAGTTTGCAAGCGATCTGGGCAAGCC